>CABHPP010147831.1:30869-87907 GCA_902168425.1 Peromyscus attwateri
AGGCTTACTTTCAGAGCTCTCCCTCGGCACCTGCATTGGCTTACCTTCCTCATCTCAGGGAGGTCAGAGACTTGGAAAGAAGGTGTGTCTGAGGGACTCTACTGAGCCTGTTACTATGACATATTTTTTATCCTTTTCCACCAGAAGAGAAGGCTTGTGTTTTTTGAAGATTTCCTGTTGGAATTGTCCAAGAGTGTGGATTTGCTGCAGTAGTAAAACTAACGTTTTTGTTTGTTTGCAGTCACCACCGCAGCTGCTTTCCACACTAAAGACACTGCTAACAGAAAGCCTTTAACCAAAAGTCAGCCCTGCTTGACGTCCTGCAACTCTCTGGACGTGACTTCCTCTAAAGCAAAGAAAGGGAAAGAGAAGGAAATGGCAAAGCTGAAACGGCCCACAGCACTCAAAAAGGTAACCCTCATCTGGAAATGTTTCTTTTATAGGATAATTAAGGGTTTCCTTTTCATTTCTTTGCAAAATCAGTGGCGTTTTAGGAAGCAGATGTTGTAATTATTTATCCACATGGCTATGTGTAACTGGTTAATTCAAAACCAGCATTGTATGTAAGAAGGCCCTACAAAGTGAATTTTTCTATAAGGGTTAGAAAATAAGCAACTAGACATTTCATATCCCCAAACATTAAACTCCTTAGGTATCAGAAGTCCGGATCTTCCCTTCCTATGCATGTTTTTCTCTTATGTATATTGTGTGCATGCATATGTGGCAGCCTGCATGTAGAAGCCTAAGGTTCATGTCGCAGTTTTCTCGATTGCTCTTGACCCTGTTCTTCCCTATTCTTTAAGGAAGGGTCTCTTAGTTGAACCCAGAGCTCACCAATATGGTTGTTTTGGCCAGCCAGCTTGCTTCAGGAGTCACATGTCAGCCTTCTGGGCTCTGATTCATGGGTGGTCTGCCACACCCACCTGGCATCTTTGTGTGTTTGGAGATGCAGACTTCGGTTGTCACTGTACAGCAAGCGCTTTAACCACTGAGCCATCTCCACAGCCATGCCTCCCCTTTCTTTTCTCTCTTTCCCTCCTCTCCTGGCCAGCCTTCCCTTCCCCTCCCACCTCTTTCTTCTCCTTCTCATCTCCTTGTTTCAGTGCTGGAGATCTGACCCGAGGCTTCATACATCTGAGACAGGCACTCTGCCTCCTAGCTAGCTAGCCCTGGACCTTAGTCACTTCAGGGTTTGCTCTGCATGTAGAAGAGCAACTTCAGGCCACTTTTTCACTTCCATCTTCCTGGCCTGTAAATTGATGGTAGTATCTGCCTTGGTTTAGTATTTGATGGTAGTATCTGCCTTGGTTTAGTATCAGAGGGTCAGAGTGAGGCAATTCATGCCTGAATATTTGAAAACTGTAGAGTATAAGTCACATGAACTGTATGAGTTCCAAACTTATAGTTTGGATTTCCAAACTTATAGTCACTGTTTGGGAAATCCTACTTGGTCGCCTAGGAGTTCCAGATTGAGGCAGATGTGGCGTGTTTGTGTGTTCTCAGCATCCTGCTTCCCTTTATTTGAAGTGTGTCTGGCTGTGCACTCTCAGCACACTCTCCCTGTATTCTCTGTATAGCATTCCCTTCCACTTCCAGTGTCTGACATACCAGTCACATTTGTACAGGTCAGCTTTTGTGCAGCGGGGTATTGCAGCCCACTGAGCTGCTCAGGGCTGTGCCTGTGTTTTAGTGTGACATCGTAGTAGCTTGTACCTAGTTGAAGAATGAGTGGTAATTAAAGAACTGTGCATTTCAGGTTATTTTGAAAGAAAGAGAGGAGAAGAAGGGACGTCTGACTGTGGAACACAGCGTTTTGGGAGCCGAGGAGCCAACAGAAACACATTTGGACCTCACCAATGACTTGCCTCAGGAGACTGTCTCCCAGGAAGGTGAGGGCACCTCTCTCTGCCATAGCTGTCTGCGGTGTTGCCACGGAGAGGAAGCCTTGCTGGCTGTGCCTCAAGCAGAAGTTGCACACTGTATTTTATGTACATGGATTTGCATGGGGTTTTTTTGAAGGCAGATGGCTGAGAGGGTAGACAGGTGCTACATATCCGATCTCTGACACTTTGGAGGCCAGATCCATCATTTGTTTTAACATCTCAAACATTAGGATCTTCCCAGTGCCTGGGACTCCTGGGATTATCATAAGACCACTCATTCATCATCTTTTACATAGGGAACACTATTTACCCATTGTTTTCTTTATAGGAATGTTTTTCAAATCATTTTTTATTGTTTTCCTTTCTTGCTTTGGGGGAATTAATACATAAGGCACAAGGAATAGAGAATTGCAAAGCAGAGCAAAGATTCTATTCATACCCAGGACATGCAATTCCAGCAGATAGGTTCTATCTGGTACAGTAAGTAGCCACACAGCGTTTTGCAGCAGGGTAAATCTGATTTGCACAGAAGTCAAGCAGGAGTTTCTCAGTATTTTTAGAAAAGTTTATTCATTTATCTAGGATGTGCTTGGCTTGGGTTCCCCTTTATTCTCAGTATGATTCCCCTTAGATTTATGTGTGCCCATTCATCCATTCATCCCTCTGATTTTGATTAATAGATACAGAAGGTGTTCAGTGAGTAGTGGAGGGAAGAGACAGGAAAACAGAATGATCAAAGGCTGATGATCCAGTAAACAGATAGGATTAATGTGTGACTTTGTTAATTATTAGATTTAATATACAAATTCAGTTCTTGAGTTTACCTGTTGAAGAGAAGCAGTAACTTAGTAAGAATTGGTAGAGTTGATAGTTTGCATCTAAAAGTGTTGCTACCTAAGCACAGAAGCAAAGGCCAGATAAGTAGGTGGGGAAGAGGAGAGTGAGGAGAGGTGTCAGGAGGGTGCGCAGGTCAGGAGATAGTGAGCAGGTGTGGGGCCTGGAGAGTTGGGGAGGCTGAGCAGGTGTGGGGCCTGGAGGGTCAGGAGAGAATGAGTGACATGGGATGTCATTGTCACTACCAGACAGAATTAGAAAGATTTAAGAAACAGATGGCCAGATAGAGATGTGTAATAATGCTATGCAGAAAGGTACAGATCTCTGGGCAGCTGTGTCTTAGATAATTTTGCTTCCCCATCTCCTCTGTGGAAACTTCTAAGCTATGCTTGGTTTTCCTTGGGTATGATAGTATCTCATACTTCATTCTTTCAGTTTGTAAGAAATAATAATTTGTGATAGAAAAATACCTAACTTCCTTACTCCAGAGAATTAGGGTATGACCCGAGAAGTCTACCATTTAAGTTGTCTGTGTCCGCCTGGGGCTTCTTAGCATTTGAAGTTGTCAGGCGCTTCCCTTTCACCTCTCATCTCCAGATACTGGACTGAGCATGCCCAGTGATGCTTCATTGTCTCCAGCAAGTCAGAACTCTCCGTACTGTATGACACCTGTGTCGCAAGGCTCTCCTGCCAGTTCTGGCATAGGCAGCCCGATGGCATCGTCAACCATAACCAAAATCCACAGCAAAAGATTTCGAGAGTAAGTTTTGTGTTTTTCTCTCAATATTGAGGTCAAACAGTTGAAGGATCTTGGTTGTTCTGAATTTGTATCCTTGTTACCTAGTAAGCAGAGCAAGGTGGAATGTAGAGGTTGGGCTGTTCTTCTCTTGTTTAACAGGGTTTGGGTCTATTTAAAGCAGTTCTGATGTCAGCATCCATGGAATGGGATTTCACAGTAGTAGGTTTTCTTTATCACATACGGTGTTTCTATCCCAGAATCCTGGCCTCTTACATCAGATGTGTATTATAGATGCATGTTATGTATATGTGCATATAGAATGTAATGTACCGTGGGTTTTGCCCCTCCAAATACTTTGGGGGTTGGTTTTTTTTTTTTTTTTTTTTTGCATATAATACAGGTACTTTGGAAAGCTTGCTAATCAGTTCATAACATATAATAGGGTTCTTCTCTAAGACCCTGAGTCTGTCACATAAAGCCATGTCATTTTGTTCTTGTTTGGTTTCATTTTTGTAGTGCTAGAGATTGAATTCAGGACCTCTTGCTTCCTGGTCTAGTGTTTGACCACTGAGCAACACAGTCAACCCAAGCTCTTGCTTGTAAGCAAATATGTCTAGGTTTAAGAATTAGGATAATTAGGGAATCACTAAGCTCACTGCTGTGACATATTTTAGTATTTGTGTGGATGAAGTGGTTTTACCTTTAAAAATGACTTCTGAAAGAATCCTGGAGTGAGAGTCAGTGTGGTCTGGCAGCCTCTGCCCTGTTCTGCTCACTCCTCAGCTCTAGCGTTTGAGCAAAAGCCTCTCTTCAGGCTCTGAGCAGCTAATTATATGTCAGGCAGCAGATGTGGAGCAAATGAAACACATGGAGAATAAATTACATATGTATGAAACGAACAGCTTGCAACGGGAAAGAAAATGTAGTTTGATGTTGAATCCTTTGAGTGTTTATGATGGTTAATCTTTCCTCAATCCACCCATTTCTATCTTCTGAAATCGTGTCATACTTGCTTAAACATTTTCATGCAAAATGTGACATTCCCTGGACATGTCTTCCACCGTATGATGTAGACTACCTGCCTCTGGTGGAGGTGAGGTAAGGATGGTCAATGGTCCACAAGTAAACTTGGATGACTTCCTCACCCTGCAGATAAGTGCACAGTGACCACACACTTTGTTTTTCTGTTAGAGCCGACATGTTCAAATGGCCTCTGATTGCTCTGTTTGATGTAAAAGCCTGTGACTTTTACCCCAAGGCCTCAGTTTACTGATTGAGTTCATCATCCATAGCCATAGGTTTTCAGAACCTCTAACTAAACTTATTTTCGTTATTGGAAAGGCTTTCATGGTTGAGACTTATCCAGGCTCAAAGGATGAAGTGTTTTTAGGTTTCTTGGCATGTTTTATAACATTTTTCCTTTTAGCAAAAGGTTTATTGGGTATACTGTAAGGACCAATGGGCTATGCAGTAACAAGAACTGTCCACCACCTTAATTTTTTTCTTTAATGTAGCCTGTGAAGGGGTGGGTTTCATTATGGCATGTTCATACCTAGGTATCATTATGCTTTGTGCTCATTCATGACCTTCTCCAGCTGCCTCCTTCTCCTACGGCCCACCTTACACTGCTTCACTTTCTGGTCCCGGATAGTCCTCTTCTCACATCATTACATTCCATTACCTTAGCTGGGTGTGATGGCACACACCTTTAATCCCAGCACTCCAGAGGCAGAGGCAGATATCTGTGAGTTCGAGGCCTGCCTGGTGTGCATAGTGAGTTCCGGGACAGCCAGGTCTACGTGGTTGACCTGTCTTCAAAAACAAAAACAAACGTTTCATTACCTTCTGTTTTCCTCCCTCTTTGATCCTTTTCTACTTTCATGACTTGTACTCTGGTGTGTGCCTGTGCACACACACAAACTTAAATCTAAATTCTACATAAGAGAAAGCATGCAGTATTTGTCTGAGTCCGTTACTTTACTTAGCATAATGATTGCTAGTTCCATCTGTTTTCTTGCAAATGTCTTGATTTTATTTTTCTAGGCAGCTGAATAAAATTCCAGTATATATTAATAAATTACTGTCAATTTCATTTAGCCATTCATGTTGGAAAGCATCTAGGCTGGTTCCATTTCTTAACTGATAGGATAGTATGGCGATAACATGGGTACACACTGATCTCTTTGCTCTGTTAACTTGGAGTTCTTGAGGTTTACACCCAGGAATGGGATAGCCGAGCCCTGTGTGTGGCAGGCAGCTCTGATTTTCATGGTGCTGCACCAGTTCCCACTGTCAGCAGTGTCGGGACTCCTCTCTTCCTAAGTAGATGAATTGTTACTAAGAAATTCAGAGAAGCGCATTGCTTTCCTACTAGAGGCCCCGCTAGGATTTATCACAGTGACATAAAAACTGTGACCGCTCAGAAAGCCAGCATTCGGTTTGTATCGTTAGAAAGTTAGTAATTAGGAGTTCGGTAGTACTTCCCTGAGGCAGCCTGTCCTGGACTAAAAGCTCCTGAGTTGAAATTCACAAGCAAAGATAATCAGTATTGCTGTTTTTCTGATTGATGTGTTTAGAAATTGTACTGACTGACAACTTTTTATAAAAATGCCATGTTGGATGTATTCTCCCTCAAAGATATTTCCTAATGTTAGTCTGTAATTACAGGAAATGAATTAGGATGGAATGACCTGGTTCTTTGCTTCCTTGCCAGATATTGTAATCAGGTTCTCTCTAAAGAAATCGATGAATGTGTGACCCTCCTTCTGCAAGAGCTTGTCAGTTTCCAGGAGCGCATCTACCAGAAGGACCCCGTGAGAGCCAAAGCCAGGCGGCGGCTGGTCATGGGGCTGAGGGAGGTCACCAAGCACATGAAGCTGAACAAGATCAAGTGTGTCATCATTTCTCCAAACTGTGAGAAGATCCAGTCAAAGGGTATGTACACTTGCCGCAGAAATGTTTATCATTTCTTCGTTAGCATTGTAGGGAATTGAAACGAGCCCTGCAGCCGGGAACACATCTGTCTCTACAATACAGTTATGGAATAAATGTTGAGCATGAGAAATCTGCCAGTACCTAAACTTCAGTAGGTGTGATGAAGACAGGATTCTAAAGGGAATCCTTGTGTGTGAACGGTGGTGAAGTATCTCCGTTGTGCCCCCAAGTGTCTGTCTCCTTACTGTGATCAGACCAGAACTAGTCAGGTGCATCACTTTGCATCTGTAGATTCTTCTCTGAAAGCTTTACATAATCTTTCTTTAATGATTTTTCCTCTTTAAAAACAATTAGAAAAAGCTGGGCAGTAGAAGCACATGTCTTTAAATCTAAAACTGGAGAGGCAGAGGCAGTCAGATCTCTGTGAGTTCGAGGCCAGCCTGGTCTACAAAGCAAATTCCAGGACAGCCAGAGCTACACTGAGAAACTCTGTCTCTAAATAAATAAATAAATAACCAAACAAATAAATAAAAAATAAAATAAAGACAGTTAGAAAAAAGGTAAAGATATCAGCTCCTGCTTAAGATGGGGATTTGTCTCCCAGAAACCAGTGGTTACATAGTATCTGAGGGAGGGTTTTTATTGCTGTGGTAAAACACCACAGCCAAAATCAGCCTGAGGAGGAAAGGGTTCGTTTCACCTTACATTTTGTAATTCATCATTGGGAAAGTCAGGACAAGAACTCAAGGCAGTGGGCTGGAGACCGGTGCTGATGCAGACGCCATGAAGGAGTGCTGCTTACTGGCTTGTTCCTCCCCATGGTTTCCTTAGCCTTGCCTTCTTATAGAACCCAGGACCACCAGCACAGGGATGTCCTCACCCAGTGTGCTGAGCCCTCCCACATGAACACTAACTAAGAACGTGCACATCGGCTTACCTAGAGGCGGTTTCTTAATTGGGGTTCCCTCTTGTCAGATGACTCTAGCTTGTGTCGGGTTGACATAAAGCTATGCATCACACAGAGAGAGGCTCTCACCTGGTACGCAGCCCTGTTTGATGTGGTGGGGGAGCAGGCAGATCGAGGCATCAGTAGCAGTGGTAGACATTTGTACAGAGAAAACACCAATGCCACCATGTTCATCTGTCTCCCTAAATGTGGTCAGTTGTTACTGGAGCTTAGACTGTGAAGAAAAGAATTAGCTCCTGTTAACCATTTCAGCTAATCTCTCCGTAATAAATGTTTGTTGCATTGAAACTTGATTCCTGCTGTGCTCACCCTTCTAGACAGAGAAAATAAAATACTGGGTTTGAAGGAATTGGGGATTTAATTTTGAAGAAAGACAAATGTGTGTGTGTGTGTGTGTGTGTGTGTGTGTGTGTGTGTGTGTGTGTATGTGAGAGAGAGTGTGTGTGTGTGTGTGTGTGTGTGTGAGAGAGAGAGAGAGAGAGAGAGTGTGTGTGTGTGTGTGTGTGTGTGTGTGTGTGTGTGTTACAGTTCAAGTAAGACATTGCTTTGCTGCAGTACTCTGTTTTTTAGCCTGGTTAGCTCCGATATGAAGGTGATTGAATGGATGCCTCTCCACGTTGATTTCCTTAGGTGGCCTGGATGAGGCCCTCTACAATGTCATAGCCATGGCCCGGGAACAGGAGATTCCTTTTGTGTTTGCCCTTGGAAGGAAAGCTTTGGGGCGCTGTGTGAACAAGCTGGTTCCTGTTAGTGTTGTGGGGATTTTCAACTATTTCGGTGCTGAGGTAAGAAATTAGGAGACAGGAGCAGGGAGGTGGTTCAGTCAGTAAATGACCTTCAGTCTGATCCCTGGCACCCGCCTCAAGCCAGGCAAGGTGGTGCACACTTGTCTTCACAGCACTGGGGAGCCAGAGACAAGGGTCTCTGGGGCCAGTGAGAGAGCCAGTCTAATAAACAAGATGACTGCCCCTGAGGAACAGCACTGCCATTGGCCTGTAGCGCGCACGCGCACACACACACACACACACACACACACATACACACACACACACACACACACACACACACACACACACAGGAGGCATACTCTCTTTCTCCATCCAGTTAACACATGCTAAGAGTGAGTTAGTGACTCAGAGGAGTGGACCAGAGCTTCTTTCTTCAATATTTTCTTCTCTTCCCTTATATCCTTTAGTTTCTGTTTCTGTCTGTCCTGCTTATAATACCTATTTTAATATCAAAATCATAAATCTTCATGCCTATTTTTTTGTGGTTTCATTTAAATGCGTCATTATTAGTGGTCCATGAAGGGGCTGCTTTTAAACACTCTTCTTCCTTTATAAAAACAAATAGTAAGCATGTGTTTGGTAGCTGGCTGCAGCATTTCCTGCCCTAGAAGTCAGCACAGTTCTGGCCCTCTAAGCAGTACTGAGGCGCTTTCTGCCATGCTCTGATCCCGACGTCATGGCCATACCTCGATGAGAATGAAGAAAGCCTATTGGGCTTCTCACTCTAACACGCATTCCTAAATGGTCTTTTAATAAAAACCCGGAACCAGATATTGGGGTGAAAGCTGAAAGATCAGAGAAGCAGAGCAAGCCACAGCCACCACCTCTTACCTCACCAGCTCCTCAGCCTGAAAGAGCCTTAGTTTCTGTCTCCTCATGCCTTATATACCTTTCTCGGCCCACCATGTTACTTACTTCCTATTGCTAGGATTGAAGGCATGTGACTTCCCACATCCTGGGATTAAAGGTGCGAGATCCCAAGTACTGGAATTAAAGGTGTGTGTCACCACTGCCTGGCTCTGTTTTTCTCCTAGACTGAGTCAATCTCATGTAGTCCAGGGTGGCTTTGAACTCAGAGATCCAGACGGATCTTTGCTACCCGAGTGCTTAGGATTAAAGGCGTGTGCCACCACTGCCTGGCTTCTGTGTTTAATCTAGTGGCTTGTCTGTCCTCTGATCTTCAGGAAAATTTTATTTAATACACAATATATCACCACATTTCCCATTGTCTTAAAATACAGTTTTATATATAAAATTCAGCATACTCTGTATCAAGCCATGTTGAGATTCTCTTATAACCAGGACATTAAAACATTTGCCAGGAATGCCAGGCATAGTGGCACACACCTTTAATCCCAGTGCTTGGGAGGCAGAGGCAGGTGATCTCTGTGAGTTTCAGGACAGCTGGAGCTACATAGTGAAATCCTGTCTCAAAAAAACAAAACAAAACCCAGCAATAACAAAAACCATTTCCTGGGAGTGAGGTCTTTTTGAATGATGCTCTGGGAAGCACTAGGCTTTGTCATAGGGGTTGTCTCTTTCGGTGCCTGAAAATGTCATGAGATAGAGCTATTATTGAAGTGCAGCTGTAGTGCTCTGTAAATATTGCCATTTTATTAAACATAAGACTGCCCCCATTTCCACTCCATTTCACTTCAGTTATTTATTTCATTCATACTGATTTTGTTCTACTGAGGGAGGAGGTTTAGGTTACTCTATTTCCAAGCTCTGTATTCTGTTTCTATAATTTGCCCTTGGCTCGCGGTAATCATGCTTAACCTCTTGTGTTATATTTTAACCATCGTCAGGCCCTAACCATCTATACAAATCAACTTCCTTTTAGCCTCTTTTCAGTTCTTCCCACAAGTGAGCATTGCAGAAAGGTTGGGTTTTTTGTTTGGTTTGGTTTGGTTTGGTTTGGCGGGTGAAAATAGGGTCTCACTATGTAGTTCTGGCAGGCCTGGAATTCACAGAGCTCTGCCTGCCTCTGCCTCTGCCTCTGCCAGGATTAAAGGTACCTATCTGTCAGCACTCTTGGCTAGAGGACTTCAAATTCTGTTGGAAACTGCCATCTTCTCTACCCCTGACCACCTCCCTCCACATGCTCATTCCCTCATGTTCTAACCCAAGTAAGACCATCCCTGCCCCCAACCAGCCCTGTATTTCTCTTGTGTCTCCCTTAATTGTGTTCACAGACTCAGCTAGTCCAAACTGCCCTCCCCTCCCTCACTGAACTGTACCTGTTTTGAGTTCCTCAGTGATGCCCACAGTCAGATGTAGTGTCTTCTTTAAAAGCTACAGTGTTGTTAATTTGTTGGTGTTGTTTTGTTTTGTAAAATAAAAAGTTCCAAACCTCTGCAGGTGCCAGTCATACACAAGTTCTGTAAGAGGAGAGTTGATGCCGTTCTTACTCTCCGTAGTGCCGACAGAAGGGGAGTGTGTTTGCTGAACCTTTGAAATGTATTGCATTTGGAGACTGCTGTTAGCATCAGCTGTCTCAACCCTATGAGTATTAATAAGCCATGTGTGTGTTAGGTGCATTTTGTAAGGTTCTGTGGTTTACTAACTGTCCAAATTTCATCAGGACCAAAAATGTAAAAAACTTAATAAAAAAAATGACTAGTCACAGAGGAACCTTGTCTTTTTAGAGCCTATTTAATAGACTAGTGGAGCTCACTGAGGAAGCCAGGAAGGCCTACAAGGACATGGTTGCCGCAACAGAGCAGGAGCAAGCAGAGGAAGCCCTGAAGAGTGTGAAGACGGTACCTCACCACATGGGCCACTCTCGGAACCCCTCTGCAGCAAGCGCCATTTCCTTCTGCAGTGTTATTTCTGAACCCATTTCCGAAGTGAATGAAAAGGAGTATGGTAAGTTGTCCCATACTGTTTTAAATGAAATGATTAAGTGGCCAAAACCATTTTGTATATAGTCTTCCATTGTATTTCTTGTTTGTTTTTATCGTTTTTTTAAAGTCTGGCCTTGAACTCACTGTGTGGATAAGGGTGACCTTGAACTTCAGACACCTCCCACCCCCTAACTTCATCTTTATCTCCCAAGTTCTCAGATTGCTGGTGTGTTCTACCATACACAGTTCATAAGACACTGGGGAGCAAGCCCAGAACTCCATGCAAACTAAGCAAGGACTCCATTAACTGAGGCACATCTCCAGCCCATATATTCTTATTCTTGATTATCAAATTTTGGCTTAAAATGTAGTTTAATAAAAGACACATAGAATAAATAAAAAGAAAGTAAAAAAATAAGTTTAAACATTATTATTAAAAATAGAATATTTGGCTGGGCATGGTAGCACATGCCTTTAATCCCAGCTCTTGAGAGACGGAGACAAGTGGATCTCTATGAGTCCCAGGGCCAGCCTGGTCTACATAGCGAGTTCCAGGACAATCAGGGCTACTGAGACTGCCCTTTTAAGACCCTGGAATTTAATCACATTTTGTCTCAGTCACTTGTTCCGTTGCTGTGAAGAGACACCATGACCATAGAAACTTATAAAGGAAAGCATTTAGGTGGGGCTGGCTTACAGTTCAGAGGTCAGTCCGTTATCATCATGGCGGGGAGCATGGGGGCGTGCAGGCAGGTCTTAGAGCAGTAGCTGAGAGTTACAACCAGGTCCATAGACAGAGAGACTGACAGACACTGGGTCTGCTGTGGGCTTTTGAAAGCACACAACCTTCTGACAGTGACAGAGTTCTTCCAAAAGGCCACACCTCTCCTGAGGCTTCGGCTGGGCAGCGGTGGCACACGCCTTTCGTCCCAGCGCTTGGGAAGCCTTAGTTTGTATTTTTAACACTCTACCTAAGAAGTAATTAAATGCTAAACTTTTTTAGGAAAAAGAAAAGCTGATGGAAGGAAATGCAAATGTGGCTTTAAGGCTTTATTTTTCATAATTAAATATATATGAAATAATAACCTATTTTTAATTTCTAAAATTATATTTATTGTGTGTGTATGTGCATGATAGGCTGTGGCACACCTATGCCATAGTATGTTAGAGTACAGTTTTGTGGAGTCACTTCTCCATGGTTTCCAGGGATTAAACGCAGGTTACCAGTCTTTAATAGCTGTTTTTAAAAATGTTATTTAGTGCCGGGCAGTGGTGATGCACACCTTTTTTTTTTTTTTTTTTTTTTTTCTTTTTTATTTATTTATTTTTTTTTTTTTTATTTTTAACACAGGGTTTCTCTGTGTAGCTTTGCACCTTTCCTGGAACTCACTCTGTAGCCCAGGTTGGCCTCGAACTCACAGAGATCCACCTGCCTCTGCCTCCTGAGTGTTGGAATTAAAGGCGTGCGCCACCACTGCCCGGCCTGGTGATGCTCACCTTTAATCCCAGCACTTGGGAGACAGACGAAGTTGAATCTCTGTGAGTTCAAGGCCAGCCTGGTCTACAGAGTGAATTTCAGGACAGCCAAGGCTACACAGAGAAACCCTGTCTCCCCCTCACCCCCCAGAATGTTATTTACTGTGTGGCAGCCACAACAGATGTGATGGGAGTGAGGGAGGAATGATGAGGATGGAATAGCAAACAGGAAGTGCTTTTGAATGTTTATGTAAAGTGCAGTGGGTTCAGTCAGTGGACATCTATCTCCATGTCAGGAAGGAAGGCTCCAATGAGTGGCCATCAGGACTTCCACAGAGCAGTGTGTGCTAAGGCATAGCTTATCCTGTGATGACTGCAGAGACAGTGAAGATTTAATGATATTCGGGGTAGCTTGCATGGTCGGGGGGCAGGATGCAATGGGACCAGAAAGACAGGTAAGTAAGGTCAGGTCATGAGGGGTTCTGAAGAACTAAGGAGTCTGCCGCTTGTCTTAAGGACACACAAAGCCAGTCAGAGATAAAGCCAGCTTGCAAAATAAGCTAGGGACATACAGCAAATGGACGGAGAGATTGATGCCTGGGTTAAGACAGCAGTGACCAGATGTAGTTTTTGAGCTAAGTGGCACAAAGGAGTGAGTTCGATGGGATAGAGGCATAGAATAAGGAAGAAAGGTAGGCCAAGGGTTACCAACCGGGTTCTTGTGCTTTTACACTGTGAAGGATTGTGTTACTAAGGAGGTGAGCATGCAGGAGGGGTGGACTGCCTCTGTAGCAGGAGTGAGAGGGAGGATCTGGCCTGTGCTGAAGCAGCTGCAGGGAAGGAAGTCTGGTTGTTTGTTTCCCTCTCTGTATCCCTTGTCCTGACAAAGCGCCCAGTACCGTCTGCACCAGTGTATCTGTGGCCAGTGAAGCTGATACGTGTTGGGTGTAGTTTCCTCTTTTCACTGCATCATGATCATGGTATTTATGACTCCTGTAAAGTGCAAATGACTACAAGATAATTGGAGAGCCGCACTCATCCTGGAGTCCTAGTCGGTAAAGATGATTTTGTCAACACGGTTGTATAACACACTGTGTAAGCCGGGTTATATGTGTTGTAAGTAAGATTTTCCAGACGCTAGAAATACATGGTTAGATTGGTTGTGTATAAATGAAACATATGACCCAAATTGTAGCTGATGTGCTTTTCCAAACCCTTGAGGTCAGAATTTTTTTTTTGTTGGACATCTTGGCTGTAATGCCTGTGAGTTGGGGTCCTCGAAGTCCGCATAGCTGTAGAGGACCTGGACACCGAGAGTCAGTGCTCTGGCTTTCGCTTGTAGGTTTTGTACCTGAGCATCAGTAGCTCTGCTGCATATGGCCGTCTCCTTCCGGACACAGTGGTGCATCTCTCTGTCTCTTAGTTCTTCGTTTGAAGGCACATTGCTTTGAACATTTTTATAACATTTAAACTCATTGTAGAATAAACTAAAGATTTAATTTTCCTCACTAAGTTGCTGAGCCAGCAAATTTCTGTAGGTTATTCCTGCCCTTATTTTGGTGTAAGTTCCATGATTCTGAAACAGTGCTTCTGATTCTCAAAAATGTGTTTCTATTTGTAGAAACTAATTGGAGAAGCATGGTCGAGACTTCAGATGGCTTAGAAACATCAGAGAACGAGAAAGAGCTTCCCTGTAAGCACGGCCCTTCTGAGAAGCCCAGTAAACTCGCCCTCGACACAACCCTTGTGAGTAAGCAGCCGCCGCTGGCTGCGGGCAGCACTACCTCAGCGCCAAGCCAGGGGAAAGCCGTAAGTGACAAGGATGACCTGAAGCCAGATGACCTGGAGTGGGCCTCCCAGCAGAGCACAGAGACGGGCTCCTTGGATGGCAGTTGCCGAGATCTTTTGAATTCCTCCATCACCAGCACCACCAGCACGCTTGTCCCTGGCATGCTTGAAGAAGAGGATGATGAAGAAGAGGAAGAGGAGGAAGATTATACTCATGAACCCATATCAGTAGAAGTGCAACTCAACAGTAGAATTGAGTCCTGGGTCTCGGAGACCCAGAGGACTATGGAAACGCTTCAGCTCGGCAAGACCCTGCCTGGCTCCGAGGAAGACAATGCAGAGCAAAGCGGAGAGGAATCGGCAGAAGCACTTGAGGGGCTGGAATCGGGGGTGGACAGTGAGACCTGGACCCCTGACCAGCAGCCGAAACCCAGCAACTCCGTGAACAAAGAGCACTCTGATTGCAGTTCTGCTCCCCCAAATCTATAACTCAGGAAGTGTCAGCTGCCTCCAGCTGTGTCTGGCTGCAGCCCTGTACCTGACGCTCCATCTCAACATTTTCCACTGTCCAGTTATTTACTGTTTTTAATTCCCAACAGACCTTTTGTAGCTTCTACCTATTTTGTTATGATCTCTAGCTTCGCTTTTAACTAGTGTCCAAGTCTATTTCTAAGAATTGTGTAGAAAATTCAGACTTCTTTCAACTACTTTATACTGAAAAATAATGATTAAAGAAAGAAGACCAAATTCTAAAGAAAAAAATAAACAACTAATGGCTAGTTAAGATGATTTTACAAACTAAAGATTGAGATAGGACCTTATAGGACCAGTGTTTGATTGCAGATGCCATCTCCTTCCAGATAATTTGTCTGTTGGAGTGGTGTAAGCTGCTTTTGAAAAGTGCTCGAGGGGACTAAAAGTCGAGGGCAGCAAGGCTGCCCAGCGTGCATATTCAAAAATGGATGCAGATTTTGCTTGGTCCGCAATGTTTATTTCAGAAGCCACTGGCCATTGTAACCTACAAAAGTTGGAATAGGCTGAAACAGCCTGCAGGAGTTAGGTGAGCTCTGGAGCGTTACCATGCTGGCCTCGTTGTGGAAAGGGATAGATGTTTGTAAGAGCAGTCACCATGGTGCGACTTGCCAGGTTCTGTCTAACACTTGCCTCTTACCTCAGGAATGCTCTTGTACATAGTATGTAAAGTCAGGCAGACGATGACAGGTGACTAGTGTTCAGGTTTGTATTACCACAGCACTTCCCGTGGACACCGGAAGCAAGGCTATCCTGCTGTGTTCTACTGCTTGCTTTTGCTTTAGGATCCTCTTGTTTTGAGGCATGGATCTGTTTGCATATTCAAACAAATCCACATTGTAAGTCATTTCATCTTTTAAAATGCACCTTCTTCATGGCAAGAACCACAGTTCCAGGAAGTCAGGGAAAGGCCTTTTGCACAGTTTGTGACATGTTCAGGTAAGGCTTGGAAGAAGCTGTAGAAGAAAAGAGAAGTTTATTCTAATTGTGAAGATCCTTCAGATGATTTATCATATGCAAACACATGCAGAAATTAATTTTATTCATGGTTATTTCTCTCTACCCTTCTCGAGGACTGTGTGTGTGTTTGGGAGAATCTTAACTTCATGAGCTGTTCCGTTGGCTGTCTACCTGTCACCTGCCGTCTGCAAGTTTCTGTAAGGTGGAAGAATCATACATCACCGTCTTTTGTCTTCATCTCCTTTCCTTCACCCCAGCTACCAGTACACAGATAGACACATGAGCTTTCTCCCTACGAGCTCCCAGAAGCAGGCAGCAGCCAGGAGTACTCATCCCTTGGTCATGCCAGGCAGGACTTTGCCTCTCGGAGACAGGAGACAAGTTAGAGAAAGTCTTTGCTGAAATAATTGGGACCTACTGTGGAGCTCTGAGGTTTTATAATGCTGGAGAGATGAGATCCTTGGCTGATGGCATAGTATTTGCAAATTGTGAAAGTTTAGGAGCATTGCTTTATTTAAAAAAAAAAAAATGTCAGTCAACTTGATTAGTGTGCTAAAGGGGACAGTAGTATACCGTCCTGTCTAAACTGTTGTCCAGTGTAGACTCTAGGCACTAATCATCTGATACTTCAGTTAGACGTAAGGAATGAAGCTGACAGTGTGATTTTCATGGGCCGATTCTTACTGTCTGCATATTTGAAAGCCTTAACTTGTTTAAAGAGATGATAGAGGTTTTGAACGACTGGCAATCTTGAAAGTGGATTTGAAAACTTTTCCTACTTTTCATGATGTTATTTTCCTGTTGATGTCAGTAGTTCAGATAGCTCTTGATCTTGAGGTAGTGGCTTTTCAAAGATTTCTTGTATATTTTATTCTCTTCTGGATGTGGATCATCATTTTAGAGTTTGGACACTTGTACCAAAAGGGAAGTTAAGGAAATCTTGGAAACGCCAGCAACTTACTTTTGCTGTAGTTGTTAGAAGTTCAGTGAGTGCCCTCTCAGAGGCAGTGGCTTTCCTGCCACAAATCTAAGGGACCACAGACTTTATCCAGGAAACTGTTACTTCTAGAGGACAGCCCAAAATTTATCAAAGGAAGTTCTACCACGCTGAATAACCTTAAATACACATCAGCGATGTCTTTATAATCTGTTTCCTTTGGGTAAATTTGGGGCTGTTGGTGTATATTGAATTCCAGGCTTTAGAGGAGGTATGAGAAAAAGGAAAGTCTTATTTTTGGAAGTAGGTATCATTCACTCATTGAGACTTAGAAGTAAATCTAATGGTAAGAATACGAGTTTATCGGCACAAGAAGTAAAAACTGATTTTTTCCTTAGTGTGTAGATGTAGTTTTACTGGCAATAATTAGTGGTAGACTTATATCAGTACATGAATTACAGTATAAATTATGCTCCCCTGGTTTGACTCCCTCTTTGGTAGGCTTGCTTGTTGTGAAGATCACTCCTCAAAGGCAGATGTTCATAATAGCTTAATTGGTTTTAATCTTTGTAAATGATGTAATATAATTTCTTTTGACTAAACATGGAAAAATAACATGTGTTATACATTGAAAAGTTTTTACAGGCTTTGACTGGAATCATTTTTGAAGAGACGGTATTTTATATGCTTCCAGTATTTGGAAAAGAATTAGTCAAAAGGAATTCAAATAATTTAAATATTGACAAATTAATATCCAAATAACATACTTGTGTGATTTTTTTTAATAACCAGGGGAAAGTGGGGGTGGGTGGGAATTACAATGTGCAAATAAAGAGTGACCTTTGCATTCATTTTCGACTCTTAACACAAAACTGCTAAATTGTAACACATTGTTACTCTAATACATGTATAAAGTATTACTGTTTGTAAAGCTGCTGTTTGCTTAAGAAATTATCATGTAAGTATTTTCTGTACATTGTGCCAACAGATTAGAACATTAATTTAATTTGCTGAAAGCTTATCTTTTTATTTAAATTTTTTCTGTGGAACATTTTATTTGCACACATCTTTCCTTCTCCCTTTCAGCTTTTATACACATCATAGATTCTGCGGAATCTAACCCTGAACCCTGTTTAATGATGACATTTAAAGTTGGTTGGCACATCACACCTTAAAAGTATTTGTTTTTGTAATTTAATTCCTAAATATACCACCTGAATTTATAATTTAATGTCTTAATTGTAATGCTCTAATAAAAACTAGCAAAATTAGTGGATTATATCAAAAGAGGATTTCTGTATTCTTTTTCTGTGTGAAGGATAAACATTGTCCCACATTCTGAGGTTAGTAACAGCCTTTTTGCACTTTGTAAGTACTAGTGGGGTCTTCTCTGCTAATAAAGTGGTTATTGAAATGCATTCTGATGTCACCCCAGCTCCTTGATCTCCACTGTGCATGATGACTAAGGATTTGCCTGCCTTGTCGCTTCCATTCACACGGCTTTGCCAGGATTCTCATGGAGCAATATCAATCTCTATGGAGGGGTCCGCATGATCTGTGGCACCCACCTGTCTTCTGAGCAGACTGTCCTGGTGGTAGACTCCTGTAGATCCCTCCTTTCCCCATGTGACCCTCAGGGCTCACAGCAGCCATCATGTTGGTGCTGTGGCTGCTCTGTCCTTTCCAGGCACTGCAGTGGTGGAGAAACTAAGAACTAGCCAAGACCCCACAGCCAGTAAGTGGCAGATCTGGAATTCAAACTCTAGCCATGGCTTTACTGTTGTGGAATAATCACTTTGTACAATGTGAAGATGTGTCTTTGCCTAGGCGCCTTCAGAGTGGTTTAATGAAGAGCTGAATAGCCAATAGCTAGGCAGGAAGAGGTCAGGCAGGACATCTGGGCAGAGAGAAGAGGTGATTCTAGGTGCGAGAGAGACACCAGAGGAGAAAGAGAGGAAGCAGGACATGCAGGAGGAGAGGTAAAAGCCATGACCCATGTGACAGCATGGAGATTGTAGATAAATTTCTAAATGGTCTTATTAAATAAAAAACACGGAGCCAAATATAAGAGTGAAAGCCTTAGATCAGGGAAATAGTGAGAGACACCAACTAACCTTAGCTCACCAGCTCTGCAGCTTCCAAACTGGAAGCCTCTGTGCCCTCATCTGGAATGAATCTCAGCTGAACTGCTGCTAAAAGCCTAAAAGCTTAACCATCTCTAGTTCCTGGTTTTCATGCCTTTTATACCTTTCTGCTTTCTGCCATCACTTCCTGAGATTAAAGGTGTGGATCACCATGCCTGGCTGTTTCCAGTGTGTCTTTGAACTCACAAAGATCCGGATGGATTTCTGCCTCTGGAATGCTAGGATTAAAGGTGTGAGTGCCACCATTTTCTGGCCTCTGTATCTAGTGGCTGTTCTGTTCTCTGACCCCAGATAAGTTTGTTAGTGTTCACAATATATTGGAGAACACAATATCACCACACTCCATAGTGACACACTTCCTCTAACAAGGCCACACCTCCTAATAGTGCCATTTCCTATGGGTCAAGCATTCACACGTGATTCTATGGAGGCCATACATTTCAAACCACCACAGAAGTATATTAAACAACAGGTCTTCTGCCATGTACTTAGTTCCTCATCTGGCATGCTATAACATGTATATAATACATGTTATTATATACATGTATATATACTTGTATATAATAAAACAGGTGTTGTTTTATTTCAAGAAGGCATTTGGACCATCTGTCGAGTGATGCCCTGTGAGGTATCTAAACCAGGGCAGTTTCAGATCACCCACGAAAGCAAATACCTCCACAACGCAGGTCACGTGACACATTTGGCTTCTCTGTGTGTTTACACTATGCTGTAGTTTATTGGCTATGTGACAGAGTTCTGTCTAAACAATGCATGTGACAATTCCAGAATACTTTATTACTGAAAAACACCTCCAGTGAGCTGTAAGTGGAAAAACGAAACCTTGATGCTGGTGGCTGGTGACAGATCGGTGTTGGTTCTGATGTGGGGTGCCTATGGCGGTTGTTTACACAGGGCAGTGAAGTCACTGCCTCCTTGGGCTCTCCTTTCACAAAGGTTTCTTGAGCATGCCATGCTGTTGTTTTTGTGGAGTCTGGGATTACGCCCATACTCTCATGAGTGCTAAGCAAGCCCAGCCCCGAGCCACGGCGTGGTTCAATGGCATTTTTGTATAAAACATGACAAGTTGGAGTGAATCCTCCTGCTGCTGCTTCTTCAACTGATTCTGAATATGCCATTTTGTTACCATGGCAGCGGGACTTAGAGCTGCTCTGCCAGGCATCTACTCCCTCTCAGGAAACCACTGCTTTTGCCTGTGTGTAAGAAGTAACTCATTACTGAAGCTTTGTGTGAGAGAGCAGTTCACCCATCTCACTCCAAGGCTGGTTCTGGTTCTGGTTCTTTTGCTATTTCTGCCACGTCCACAGTTAACTCTCTGCTGAAGTCTGGAACCATCCACAAGAGCTGGAGTCAATGTGATCCTTAAAACCTTCTCCCATGAGTCCCGTTTCTGTATGTGGTGCTGGGGATTGGACCCAAACTCCTGCACACACTAGGCAAATACTCTGTCTGTGAGGCACACCCCCAGCCCATGACTTCCTGATAACATCTGGAGTGGTCATTCCCAGAAGGTTTTTTAAATTATTTCACCCAGATCCATCAGAGGAATCACTACCTATGGTGGCCATGGCCTTTCCAAAGATGTATTAGCTTTCTGTTGCTATAATAAGATACTTATGTATAAAGTAAAGAGGGGTTTTGTGTTTGTCACCCTAGTTTGGTCTGTCTTGAGATGTCTCACTAAGTTGCCTCCACTTCCTACACAGCGGCTTTCCAGATCTGGGCTGCCACACCCAGCCAGTTTGGCACAGCTTCTACCCCAGGTACCATTTCACCTTGTTCTTTCTTGTTGCAGAGGCAGCAGCCTTCCTGAATGCCCATGAGCAAACATCTGCACACTTCCTAAGTCACACAGCTTCATAGAGTTGAGGAAAGTAAAGAGTCTTTCTCTGGCTTGGGCTTTCTCTTACAGGAATGCTGGAGCTAATTGGATTTTTTTCTGTCCAGACCACTAAACTTCTGTCAGCCATCTGTGCTCTGCTGTCCTTTGTGTGTGCACTGGACTGGTACTTCAGGTTTCCCTCAGGAACCTTCCCTTCCTGTTCACTGCTTGGCCAGCTGGAACCAGAAGCCTAGCTTCCAGGCTGTCTTGGTCTTGGACATGCCTTCTTCTCCAAGCTTCATCATTTCTAGCTTTTGATTGAAAGTGAGAGATTTTCCTTTCAGGTCAGCACTTACAAACCATGGTATGGTTACTAATTTCAGTGTTGTTCTGTCTTGGCGAACAGAGAGGCCTGAGGAGATGGAGGAGGGTGTCAGCTGGTTGATGGAGCAGCCGGAACACTTAGAGTTTTTACTGATGCGCAGCTCTATGTCTTACACAGGCATGGGTCATGGGCACCCCAAAACAGTTACATAACACAGCACCATCAAATGTCACTGGGCCCAGATCACCAGGACAAATGTAATGATAATGAACACATTTGAAACATTGGTAGGATGACTGAAACGAAGAGGCTGAGAGCTGAAGTAAGTTGCATATTGCCAACAGATGTGCTCAGCTGAGGGTCAGTGCAAACCTCCACACTGTGTATAGCAGTGTTCAGGAAGGGCAATATAATGAGAAATGGGTGCAGTGGTTTAAACCCCTGTCTCTACATAGCCTCTCACCTGAAATCCTTCCCCTATGACTGACTTACACGCCCTCTGTTAATAGTTTCTTACCAGCTTTTTAATGGCTATTAGATATTATCATTTTAAGGCAGTGGGCCACTTATCCCCTTGTGTCTCTTGACATTTGCCCATGAGTTACTCGCTGTCAGGGAAGTCAGTGTGCAGGTGTAGAACATCTGGAGTCGTGGCTTTGCTATTTTTCAGATAGTGGGCCTTGATGAAATCGCTGGACTGTTAGAGAGGGGATGTATTAGTGAATGTGGAAAGATGGCCTGCTGTAGGGTTACAAAATTGATGCCCATTTGGGTGTGTGGGTGTGTGTGTGTTGGAGGGGGATTCACATTGCTCATCACAGCTTCTCATTCTGCTGCAAGCTACTGGGGTGACTTAGGGAGTTAAGCCAAGAGCACTTCGCCTCTGTTGGCCTTAAGTGTCAACAGAGGTCTGGTCTAAGACACTTAATCTTGTGCCGACTCCAGAAGACCAAGCAAAGACCCAATGTGAGGATGGTGGCCTTTACCCTTGTCCCGCTGGCTTTCTCCAACTGGCCAAAGGGGTGCAGCCATCAGGCCGGCACGGAGCTGCTGCTTTGATAGGAAGAGGCAACAGCTATGAGTGAACGGCTGGCTAGTTAGTCTGCAGAGAAGAGATGGGCCCACCTCCAGATCTCCCCCACTTCCCAACGAGGGTGAATTCTCATTGCTGCGCTGTGTATCTCGTGTGCTTGGGCCCCTTCCGGACCACGGGTTTCAGTCCTTTGATCTGGCTCTCCCTCCAAGGGAGCCCTGGCCAAAGGACGTGCCTTCTACACAACTGACCACTGTCGCAGCTGCCAGGCAGGCACATTTCTATTTTCATCTCAATTCCCAGCATCTTGGGAAAGAACTTGGCTCTTACTCTGGACCGACCCCTGCGGAGGGAGGAGAGCCTGCAGGCTCCTTCTGTAACCTTTCTTTGACTTGGACTCAGAAGACAAAGGTGATCTTGAGTGCTGCAGAGACACAGCTTCCTTTTATGCTACCACCAGGCCCCGGGAGTCGCCTGCTCACCAGCACTGAGGCCCCTTTGTCCTGGCGGGGGACTGTGGCCTCCCTGCCCGCTCCCCTCCCCGCGAATCGCTGTGCCTGGAGAAGCCTTTGGACTTGCCCGGCGCACACTGGCTCTTTCTTCTCAGGTTCCTGCAGCTTCGGTGCTACGGGCCTGGTCGCCTGGCTCCGTGCTCAGTCCCTGCAAAAGCACGGAGCTGCGCTCCTCCGACAGCCCCAGCTTCGGCCCGAGCCTAGGCCACAGCTAATGGCTGCCCACGGACGCAGTTCCCGCCGCCGCCACCAGAGTGCGCAGCGCTGCACTGGGAGAGACTCGTACCTAACTAAGTAAGCAACCGACTTCTAGGTCATTCCAAGAAACCGGCTTACTAGAGGATATTAAGAGAGGGGGAAATCATACAAATATTACTGTAAAAAAAAAATCCAAACATGGTAGAAAAGACGGAAGCTTGGGAGAGCGGACACTCATGAAGGTTTATTTAGAGCGCTCAACCTCCGTGTGAACCTCAGTGCCCCACTGGTAAATTATGGTGCATTTGCACAATGGTACCAGATAGCCATTAAAATAACCCATCTGTAATTGCATGAGAAATGTGAGGATTTCTCCAAACAGGGGAAAAAAAAGGTAGAAAATTGAGTGCGATGTTAATGGGTTTTTGTTGTTTTATTGTTAGGGAGAGAAAAAAAAAAAACATGGCTATGTATGAGGGAGAATATGTGGATGTGCTTTGCGTGAGACTAAAATACCAGAAGGATTGTGTCTAAATTACGATGTGGATTAATTTAACTTTCATCTCTGGTTTTTTTTTTTTTTTTTTTTATCTCTATCAATAAGGTACTTCTACATTAAATGAAAAGGAGGATTAAGATGTGAAGTCAGCTTGAGAGGCCAAAAAGGCTCATGGGATTACAACAGCAGGCTTGTGGTGGTGTTCTGGTGGAAGCCGGCCTCTTCTACAGGGCCTACACACATGGCCCGGTCACTGCCCCTGGCCATTGGCACTTCCACCAGCCCAGCAGGGATTAGGGCACCAAACCATGTCTGCCTTTCTTTTCTGGGCCCTGCATTAGCGCCATAAACTGCCTACCCTGCTCACATCACCTCTTCTGAGGCTCCTCCAGCCTCAGCCTCAGTCTCTGCAAGGGAGGGGCCAGCAGAGATAAAGCTTTGTGAAATGAATCCCTAAAGTTCTCTGGCTTAGCCCAGAGGCAGCACTAAGGGCCCCTGAGTTCTCTCTACGCTATGAGCCTTTTCCAGCTTAAACCCTCACCTAGAACCCTCACTTTAGAGAAAGTAATTTGGCAACACTTAGCATTAGCTGGGTGAACTCACAATTCTCCTGTCTCAACCTCTTAAGCACTGAGATTATAGGTCTATGCCTGCACACCAGCTTTGTTCCCTGAAGCCAGCCTGGGCTGCACAGCAAGACCCCTGCCTCAAAACACAAAAACAAACAAAAATCCTAAAAGACGCAATGAACTACGCATATGGTGGGTTTCAAACAGACATTAAACGTTCCTATAGTCAGTCTATCAGGAGAGTCATGAAGTGAGCCTGCCAAGTTAGAGCCCAAACTGGGTAAAAGGGCAGCAGAGTTATTGTTTGATGTTGGGTTGTAGGATGCCACAGTAGAGAAGCTCACCAAAGATGCTAAGCCTTCATTTTCTGAAGGAGCAGAAGGGTACAGCCTTCTCAGAAAAGACTGACAGCCAGCTAGCTCACTCCACTTACTTTATTCAGACAATTAGAAGGTTAATTGGGGCTGAGAAAGGCTCCAACCACCACAGCCTTCTTGCTTTTACTGCCGATGAGAGCAGATAACCCACACAAATCTCAGCCCCTTTTGATTATGACGAGCCATAATCAAACTCCAGGTCTGCCCCCAGTGTCTTCCGACCAAGGTCAGGGCCGCTGCAAGCTCTTACATAGCATCAGGTGCAGGTTCTCCAGAGAAACATTTTTTCAAGGTTCAAACCGTCTCAAAACAATTTCTCAGCCTCTACTGATTAACCCAAACACAGCAAAGGCTTTGCTGAAACATTTCTCTCAAAAACAGAACAAAGACTTCACATTTCACTTCAAGCTGGACATAAAGGCTTTACTTTACATTTCACTACATAGAGTGACAACATTTGAGAAATGGTTTGTCTCTATTCCAGACAGTCTTCAAGTTACCCTTGAAGTGACACCAAACTGATCTCCCTGGAATTGTAGTTGTAGACAGTTGTGAGCGGCCATGTGGGTGCTGGGAACCCAGGTCCTCTGGAAGAGTGGCCAGCGCTCCTACCTGTAGAGCCGTCTTTCCTGCCTTTTATTTGTTTGTTTGTTTGTTTGTTTGGTGTGTGTGTGTGTGTGTGTGTGTGTGTGTGTGTGTGTGTGTGTGTGAATGCATGCATGTGGAGGTCAGGGGAAAACTTGCAGACTCAGTTTGTCCTTCCGTCATGAACTCAGGTCATCAGGCTTGGCAGCAAGTACCCTCACCCCACCACGCCATCTTACCGGCCTCTTTCTTACTTTTCTTTTAGCAACAGGCTCTTGCGAAGTTGTGAAGGTTGGCCTTGCATTCTGTCTGAAGCCCAGGCAGGACTTGAACTGATGGTCTTCCTGCCTCTGTCTCTCCACTAGCTGGGGTTATAGATGTTCCCATTTATGTCAGATGCTGTGACGGTAACTGCTATTCCCTCTCCTCCCCTCCAACATTTCACTGAAAACTAATGTTGCTGTTGTTGTTGTTTTGTTTTTGGTTTTTTTTTTTTGAGACAGAGTTTCCCTGTGTGACTTTGAAGCCTGTCCTGGAACTTACCCTCTAGCCCAGGCTGGCCTTACTCTCATGCTTTTAGACATGGCTCCAGGATTTCTTTAGCCAGGACTCACACACTATGCAGTGGCCTGAGATCTTTTCATTTGTCCCGATGCTGAAGGACCTGAGAACGGAGGTGGCTTTGGAAAACACAGGTGCCTGGCCTGTGAACTATTCCAACACCTGACCTTCAGGGCAGTCTGTCTTCACTCTCCCCACATGGCTTCAAGGCAGACTGGTGGATGAAGTTCCCATGCCGGATTTTTCTTTTCACCTTGATCTGCTTTGAGGGAGAATAGGAAGAGTTAACTTTCCAACCCGGGCTGGGCCTGCTATTTTCTTAATATCAGGTGCAAAATGTTCCTTTCTTTCTGATGTAACACAAAAAGTCACTATGTTGACATTAAGAATAAAACAAAACAAAAAAATCTGTCATAAATTTAGCAGTTTAACTAACCCAAAGGTGTCAGTTTTCCATAGGTTAATTAGTCCGGTTTCTGTCCACTATAGGTTCTTGTATTTCATGTGCAACATTCATTCATCTCATCCCAAGGTCCTCAAAATTCCCTGCTCATTATCCTACTGATTGATTCAAAGTCTAGAATCTCATCTAATTCATCTGCTCAGTTGTCCCAAATCTCATTAAGCCATCTAAATTAGGAATGGCTGAGAAGGAGCTACCCTGGGACAAAGTCTTCGCCCTTTGGGGACCTGAGAAAGTAAAGAAACAAATTGTCTGCTCTTAAAATAGAGCAGCAGAGGAGGCATGGGAGAACAGCTGGAGAAAACCCAGCTTCGAGAAAGAAGAAAGTTAAAAGCAAAAAGTATCATTGTGTTTCAAGCAGTTTACAAATATGGCCTGGCAAACCCAGGTTCGAAGGCTGGGAACAGACGTAGGAGGTACATGGGTCAGTCCTCCGAGTCCTTTGGTCTGTCTTAAGCTAGATAGATGGTAGCCTTGGAGTAGACATTGATAACCATCTTTGTGGAGCCTTTCACAGCAGCTACAGGTTTCCAAATTCAGCTGCAGTGGGGAACATTTTTGAAACGCTACTTAAAAATCTATTTGGGAAAAAGGAGCTGTGGATTCTCATGGTGGTGTAACAAACTGAAGAAGGGAGAGATTGCGGTGGCGGCGGCGGTGACCCTCCTGTGACGGGTTTCAGTGTGGGGACAGGAGGATAGTGGAATAGCAGCTTGATACTGTGCCGTGTTGGTGGCCAGGACAAAATGAGACCTCTGCGAGGGCATCATTTCCAGAACACTGACAGTGGTGACAGAGGGCAGGTGCAGTTGTGAAGTATTCACCTTAGAATCTGCTCTGCAGGAGGAGCCTGCTGCATACTACTGCCATGTGACTGTCCCCAGACAGATAAGAAAGCAGAACAGCTTCCTCAACAGCCGGCCCCTGGCTCTTTAACTCCCAGGCTAGTGGCTTTTCCTCCCCTCTCCCCTAACGGTAGTAAGGATTGAACCCATGGCCTCACATATGCTAGGCAAGCACCTAGTTTTGTCTCCTTTGAAGCTATTGAGTTATTGGCTTTGAACTCACTCTAGTCCAGGCTGGCCTTGAACTTGTATCCTCCTACCCCAGTCTCCTGAAGAGCTAGGATCACAGCCCAGTTCCACCAAGCCAGCCCAGCTAAGGGTCTTTTCCCAACATCAAGCTGCTGAGTGCACAGAGTGTGTGGATAGTGGTCTGACCATCAGGGTTTCTTATAATCTCTAGTCTCGTTTATCCTCACTTCTAAGAAGTCCTTGGAGGGCCACATACACTTTTTTTTCTACAGGCAGTCTTGCAGAGTAGAGACAGGAAAGAAATCGGTGGCGGAGCAGTTACTTTCTGACTGGTCTCAGACGGCAGACTCAGGCTTCTCCACAATTCTGGAACCTGTAAGAAGAAACCCTACTTCTTCTCCTTCAAGTGTTTGCCAGAGCTCTGGGTAGTAATGAGACAGATGCCTGTGGTCTCAACAAGGGCCAGAATCTAGATGTGGGCTTTCTGGTCTTCAGCAGGCAGTGGCTACCGTAGGCAGCGGCTATAGCCAGAGCCAGCCTGCTCAACTTGCTTTCTTTCGGGTCTGCGCATGTGTAAGATAGCCCCGGCGCAGTCAGTTGCTAATCCTGCCAGGCAGGCTGGTAGCTAAAGGGCAGGCACTCAGCAGCTTCAGCAGCAGCAGCTCCAGTGAACATTACTTAGTGTTGTATTTGTTCCTGTTTCTAGCGGGAGAAGATGTATTGGCCCTCTTGCCCTCCTACTTACCTGCAAAGGAGCCTGCTCCCTTAACCAGCCTTCTCTGGGGCTGCTGAACAGCTTTTCGGCCGCTGCAGGTCAAGGTCTTCCAGGCTCCCAGGACGAAGGGGCTCATGGCAGTTTTGCTTGCTTGCTCATCTGTTTGTTCCCACTTAGCTCTGTCCACAGCTTCCAGAATGCCCTATTATGCTGATGTGGTTAGCACAACTCAGAGCTGAGTGAGAAGGCCTTCCATGTCACTCAGGCCTACAGGCAGGACAACCTCACCAGGCCTTGTAGAAGTCGGCTCCATCTGAGCACTGGGAATAGTTTCTTGAGACAGTCTTCCTTTCTTGGTGTCCTCTACTTGGGGTACTTTTTCTTTTTGATTGCCTAAGATGACCTAGCATACTCCAGCAGGGAGGAACACTGCTCAGTGGGGCCACCCTGGTTCTGATGGCCTTTTATTTACTTATTTATTTTAAAGATTTGTTTTATTATTTTTAAGTACGTGTGTGTGTGTGTGTGTGTGTGTGTGTGTGTGTGTGTGTGTGTGTAGGTGGCCATGGAGTCCAGAAGAGGGCATCGGGTTTCCTGGAGCCAGAGGTACTGTGAGCTTCCTGACACAGAACCCAGCTCAGGTCCTTTGAGAGAGCAGCACATGTTCTTAATTGCTGAGTTATCTCTCCAGGCCCTCCAGTGGCCTTTTAAAAATGCTGCCCAGTCGTTAACAGATTAGAAGCAAGATTGTAAAACATCAGTAGCGAACTTCTGCCCTCAGGGGTCCCCCCATTGTGCTGTAAGCCTGTATTTAAGACCTCCTCCCCCCTTCAATAAATGACATTCGGCATTTAAAATTAATATATATATATATATATAATTGAATGAATACTGCGAATGTAATCTATGAATACCACAAATGTGATTAATATCATGAGTGTAATTAATGAATATCATGAGTGTAATTTAAAAAATAAATAAATAAATAAAAATACTGCCCAGGATGCTTAGGGAGGCAGATACTCTCTGGAGCATTGCGCCAAGACTTTATAGTGATTAAAGTTATTTCAGAAGCCCCCTCACACCATTCACTAGCTGCTTCTCACAGACAAGGTCATTACCACTCACAGAAGCAAGGGACCTTCTCAAGGCAGTGTGATGGGTACTGCGGCAGAGGGTAAGTAAGGGAGGGGTGGGGAGTGGGGAGGACAAAGCAGAGGAGATGAAAGAGAGGAATGAGGAACAGTCAGAAGTACCAAGCAGATTATTTCTGTCTTGACTCATCCTGTCTCCCCAGGTCCTGGGCATATGAGTTCTGATTTAGCCATTCCCTTCGATTTCTCCAAGTGTGGAGGTGCAAGAGGAAAGTAAGGACTGAAAAGAAAGCATATGAAGCTACAGAAGACCTTCCCAGAGAAAAACACATCCTAACAAAGTTAGCAGACAGGGTGCTGAAAAGCCATTCTGAGCCCAAAAGCAAAGGAAGCTGGGGTGAGGTGGCTTTTCTCCTGGTCACCTGCACCCGGTTCATTCAAACCGTGTTTGGATGGCCCCGGAGTTCAGGCCAAGTCCTGAGCACTCAGGAGCTAAAGCAGCCTGTGGTCAGTGGGAAGATGAGGTGGCCCTCTTCCCAGATTCTCTTGGCTGCTGCCTTGGTATTTGAATTCATGAATAGTCTCAGGTACTAGAGCCAAGGCTCCCAGAGAAACGCAACCTCAGCTGCTTCCTCCCGGAGACTCTCACCCCACCCCCACCCCAGGGTCTCAGCCGTCCTCTCTTCTCAGCTCCTGAATGAACCTGCATTTCCTCTGCCCAGCTGGGGCTCTGGCTTCCTGTGTGCTCTGACTTCACTGTCGTCTTCCCGGGGCATTTGATGGGCTCAGGAAATTACACCAGACGGAAGATGGAGCGGCAATCAATTAAAAAAGATATTACGTTTCTAAAGAAAATGAATCTAGGCTTCGCACAAGAGTTGTTTGTATACCATATGCCCTAACGTCCATGGTACTATATATTTAATTTCTAGCTCTTTTCTCGCCCCTCCTCTTCTCAACAAGAAAGAAATCGATTTGTAATCTTCCACTTCCCAGCATACTGACGATCCAGGAGCCAAGATTGCCTTTACTTCTAACCTGTTCTTCAGATACCACCCTCCCTCTTCTCCGCCAGGCTTCGTTTCTCCGGGCTACTAGTTTAGTATATTCACTGTGCATGACTCATGAAGCTGCAGCCTGATTGGACGAAAACCAAGCGGCACCCCCACCCCACCCCAACCGGTCAGTCAATTACAGCTATTCTCGGCTCCATTCACAGATTTATTAGCTCTCACACAACGAGGGAAATTCATTCGGCAAAATTCATTCATAAAAATTTCAACAGCCTGTGTATCATCCGCTCAGCTCAGCGTTCTGCTGTGCACAGGCTCCTGAAGGAGATTGCAGGAGGGTCTGGGAGGGAAGGGAGCCCTGAGAAGGGGTGGGCCGGCCGGGATCGGACCGGAGCTGCACGGAGGATGCCCGGACCTCAAGCCGGAGGAACAATGCGGACCAGCGCCCGTCGCTAGGACTCCTGGCTGGTGGCCCAGAACCAAGATCCTCCGAGAGAGGGCAGCCGTCATAACCCCAGCCCATACAGAAGGGCCTTTGACTCTTATGTGCTTTTTTATTTTTCCCTTTGAAATGAGCAATCACGGAAACAAATAAAGGGTTAATGGGCCAGTCGCTGCCCCGCCCCGTGGGAGCTGGAGGGAGCAGGTTTGAAAGTTCCTATGCGCAGAGGGAAGGGGGATAACTATTTTTGCTAAGGCTAAAGACGTGGTAGCACCCGCTGCCCCAGCCTGGGGGACTCCGGGGTGAGGAACTCCCCCCTCCCCCCGCCCCGGGGCCTCTGCCAGGGCCGGGAAGGGACTGCAATCAGAGCTGGGAGGCATCTTCCTGGGCTGTCATCATTGAGCAGTCAGGGACCCGGGCGGGTGGCCTCCGGGGCAGAAGTGAAAGGTGGCTGTCCTGTGGGTCTACCGGACAGCGAAGCAGTTTAGGCTTCGGTGCCCCGTCTCAGCACTTCCAAGGCTATGCGAGAACGCAGCCAGGACAGCCAGGCAGGACTCGCTCTGTATGTAGGACTGTTTGCGCACCTGGGGATGCTTCACAGGGCCAAGTACAGCCGCTTTCGGAACGAATCCATCACGTCTTTGGATGAAGGGAGCCCCGGAGGCTCGGTTGGGAACAAGGGCTCGTCGCCGCCTCCCTACCCAGCCCTGGCCCCTCACCTGCCGGCTGAAGATGCCGCTGTGCCCACCCAAGAGAGCCCCACTGCGCTGTGCACCTTGATTCCCCGTATGGCAAGCATGAAGCTGGCCAACCCAGTCACTTTTCTGAGTCTGAAAGCCTTTTGCCTGGGTACCAAGGAGGTGCCCCGGCTGAAGCTCCAGGAGAGCCAGGATCAAGCTCCAAGCACTCCAGCGTCCCCAGAAACCAGTCTAAATAGGACTGGGCCTGCTCCTACACGGCATCCGGACCAGGTGGGACACAGGGCCACCCCCTTGCCTCCTGATGCTTGCCCACTGCCTGGCCCTGGACAGCCAACCCCCAGGAGCAGGCAGGACAGGCACTCTGTGCAGCACCTGTTGGGGTCCGGTCTGAACTACTCAGTGAGGGTAAGTCCCTAAGGTCTGCTCCCTGGGCACTGGCAGGAGGGCAGCCTTGTTCTCGGCAGGGGTTTCACCTTCCCTGGCTGGGCTCTAGGTTGCAAGAAGACATACCTACCATTGTATCTGTAGAAGGGACTCGGCCGTACAGATTTCCTACAGGGACCTGGCATGTACCAGAGTCAGACCCTCTTTGCTCCAAGGATGTGAGCTGTTGCTGACCGGTAGGCAGCTGTTGGTGCAGACATATCTTCTCACAGAAACAGACAAGATGGCAACTTCTGGTCTCCTCTGGTCCAGTGTCAAGGATTTCTTGATGGATTCATAGTTGGAAACCTACTAGGTTATTCTGGCTGTTATACTTGAGGTGAATACAGTAGAGATTTCTGTGCTAAGATAGAGAAATGTGTGGTATACCAGAGACTGGACTTGGTTTAATTTTTTTTTTCCCTTGGCATTTGACAAGCACTTCTGAAAGCCTCACAAAGTCCTGAGTGTTGTCGCTGGAGCTAGCCTGAGCAGTAGTCTGCACAGGAGGAGGTAGACCTATCCTGTGCTATGTCTACAGCCGGGCTCCTCACTGGCATTGTGTCTGTCCTTGCCCAACCCTGAGTAAGGAGAGACGGAGCCTCTGTCTTTTAGAGCTCAGGTCTCAAGGTATGCGGTAACAGGAGGGCAATGTTCAACAACTGATGGGTATTGTGAGGATACTTGGGGAGCTTGGGAAGAGAGGATGTAGTTGGGTTCTGAGATTTTTAAAAAAATAATTTATTTATTTTTATTTTATGTGCAGTGTTTCGCCTGCATGTACGTCTGTGTGAGGGTGTCAGATCCCCTGGAACTGGAGTTACAGACAGTTGTGAGCTGCCATGTGGGTGCTGGGAATTGAACCCAGGTCCCCTGGAAAAACAGCCAATGCTCTTAACTACTAACCCATCTCTCCATCCCCGGGGTTCTGAGATTTATGAAGTGTGCCATGACAACGACAAGTCACTGTGGGGCCTTCAGGGAAGCATGGGGTTTGTCCTGGAGAGTGAGAGAAGCGGGTGTGTGTTTGTGTGTGGGTGTGTGTGTGTGTGTGGCTAGCACACAGTCCTCAGGAACTGAACAAGTTAGAGCAGGGAAGAGACTGTGGTCATCAAGTTCCCCAAGGGCCAAATGAAGAGGCTATAAACACTGGTGAGCAAGACCCTCATAGGTTGGCAGGCAAATCACGAATATGGTTTTTAAAAGATCCACCTGCTGGTTTATTTAGCTCCTCTGGGAGTAGGAAGACATGCCCAGGACCAGTGAGATTGCTTGCTGTTCTTCACGGAGGGTGTAGATAAGTTAGGATGAAGACTGGTGAATGAAGAGTAACTTCCAAAGTTAAGTCTTGGGTGACACTCACGGTGCCAGAGACAAAAATGGAGTAAATTAGGAAAGAGAATTCCTAAGTGTACTTTTGATTTATCAGATTACAGCAGATATCTTATCAGATATCTAGAGGTGCTGGTATATCGGTAAGCAGTCTCCTCGGCTCAGCATTGAGCTTAAAAAGTCAGAACAGACAGTAGAAACTGAAGTGTGAGCATTGCAAACCGACCACATAGATCTCAAGGAAGGCTTAATGATGGATGCTGGAAGGATTGCCAAGAGAACAGGGTTTGGGGATGAGTTGATACAGCCCCTAACAAAGATAAGTATGTGGAGCCCAGCTCCTACCCTCCACAGGGAGTAGCACACCCTGGCCAGGCTTGCATGTTTGTGGAAAGTTCACAAGTGCTTTGCATTTGTCAAGCTGTAGGGTGCCAACCCTGTATGGTTTGGAGCGACTCCCAAATCTGTACTCTTGGCACCTGTCCATTGCTTCAGATGCCTACCCTCAGCCCACCTTTCCTTCTGTCGTGCACCTCCTGCTGGCTCCTCACACTCACATACCTGTATAATTTTAAGGGTGAAGAGTTGCTGGGTGATGTCCATGTTCCCTGCGAGGTACCCTTACCAGTGTTTCTGGGTTTTTAATGAGGAGGCCAGCTGTCTTCTCACGGTGATAATAACTTACCTCAGGAGAAGTGCTGACCCCGTGTCCCAGATGAACTCACAATATTGTGACGTGAATCTCTGGTTTTAGGTGCCTTTCTCACAAAGCCTAAAATACCTTAATGTTTATAGATCCTAACTCGAAAAACAAAAGGATTATATTTGTCATGTTATCAAGTTAAGATGTCTCTGAGGAAACTGAATCCAAAGAACTGATTTTTCGAGTCAGGAGAGTGAGGTCTGGACTCAGGTCTCCTGTTTACCATTCTTAGCTCTCTTCCCCACAGGGCCCCACCCTGGCTGGCCTTCTGTTCCTGAAAATTCTGTTGGGATGTGAACCAATTTCTAAAAATGAAGCACCAACCTCTTAATTTTCAGTGAAAATAATTATATTAGCAAGACACACCATGAATGCTGTACTCTTGTCTACGGGCACACGCGTGTGGAAGATGTGAATAAAAGCTTGCTTGGAGCAATAGATTCAGGTCAAGGGATCAAGAGATGTCCTGAATAGCAAGTAGACATGGGTCCAGTGAGGACTTAGGAGCAAATTTTGTAGGCAAAAGGAGCCCCATGTTCTGCATCCTTATCCACATATGTATTACCCTCTACTCCCAGTCACTCATTTGTACGACTTACACATGTTGTGAACCAATCCCATTGCAGGAACTGTTGTAGACCCTGGACATTGGTTAACAAAATAGACAAACTCTAAGCGTCAGATGGGTCTCATCCCTGTGGAGCTTTAAATAGATAGACAAGTTGGTGTCCTGTTTCAAATGTTAGTGATGCCGTGGAGAGTGGGAAAGCAGGGTAAACAGAAAGCCAGGCACTTGGGTGGAGATGCTGTATCCTTTGGGTCAGAATCAGCATTGTGACGGTATCTTCATTCATTGCAACAGAGACTCCGTTTTCCATCTACCCTAAGTTAGAGTTTTTGGGTTAAACAACCTTAAAAAAAAATGAAATGATTCTTCTCGTGGTCTTAAGATGTAGAATTAGTAATGCTACCAATTTTTTTTCTATTACTCCTAGGAGCCTATTTTTAAGGAACTTTCACTTTGCTAGAATTTTGATTCTCTTGGAAGGTTCTCGGGGAAGGTGGCCTAACGACCCATTCTTTGTGAGCTACCAAACCAGGGATGGAACTGTAGTCTGGGTAAAGTACTGGAGTGGGTGAAGTTCATCACATAGGGTCAAACGATGACTTTTGTCTTCACCATAAGACAAAGGCCCACCTCTCTGAGGTCTTCCCAAGGCACTATAGTCATCAATGGGCACTCATGTTGGTCTGAGGTGCCCTGTACAACCTGCAGTGAGTGTGGGATCAGAAGGAGCAAGCTCTGAGTTCTTGCGAATCTTGCACCAGCATCTAGTGACTCCAAGACCCTTTCTTCCTTCTCTCTCCTTCAGAACGTCAGTTTTATTTCCCACCACTCTCCAACCCTAACAGAATTCAAAGACTAAGGCAGAAGGAGGCACCTCGGGGACCTCCACTGGTGGCCCTTGCTATTGTCCTCTGCAGAAGACTGTTTTCCCTGAAACAGCCCAGAGAGTGGATGATGCCTGTGCATGACAGCTGGTAGCAGACTGAGCTTCCCATCCAGGTTTGCCCTTACTCTCACCCCTTTCTCTTCCCATTAGCAACCCCCTCAAACATATCCCCTGGAAGCTTATTAATGGAGCCAAGTAGACGAAGGGCCATGCTGTGCAGGAGAAGGCTCTCTCGGGATCAGCTCGTACCCCTGGCCTCGCTGCGTATTGGCATGGTTATAGACTCCCCACTTGGCCTAGTCTCTCTCAACGAAACTGAAACAGCTACCCGGGGCTCCTGAGGCAAGTGCCTCAAACTGGGTGGTTTATGCAACAGAACTTGACTCTAGTTAAGGAGTCAAGACGCTTCAAGTGAAGCTATTAGAAGGGCCAGCTCTCCACCGTGGCTCTGCGAGAGGACTCCTTCCTCACCTCTTACAGCTTCTGGGAAGTGCCAGCAGTTCTGGGTGTTTTGTGGTGACAGGAGCACCCTCTCCTCATAGCCACTGTTTCCACCCAGCAGTCTTGCTTGGTGCCCATGGCCAAATCCTCTCCTTCAGGAACAGGAACAGCTGGATTAAGGCCTGCTCCTGTTGGGAGGACTCACCTTAATTACATGTCTGCTCACATGGGCCTCACCACTGTTCAGCAGCTGTACATGAGTCGAGGGGTTTCTTCCTTTCCTTTGTAGATATCACAGCCTGCCCCTTTCCTGAGATGACCCCTGTCTAAGGATGTGTCTGATTTGTGGGCCAATAAGCTAACACTCTGCATCCTCTTTGTCTGATCTGGATATAGCCCACGATACTACCTGTGAGCTTTGTGGGGAGCCCAGGACTAGAGTGACACCAAGGGCAGTGCCCACACCATCTCCCACACCAGCACTCGGTGGCTCCAGGTCTCCTTTCTCTTTATAAAGCAGGGGCTCTGATACCAACTGGCTGTATGACCTTGGGTGGGTCACTTCACCCCGGGGCTTCTTTTGCTCCTGTTTAAAACCAGAAGTTGGAACAAAATGCTGTCTTGGAACTTGAGTCAGGGCTTCCTTTCCATTCATCTGTATTATCAGGACCTCTGTTATTAGAGCTTCCTGAAGAAAATTATTTGTAGCTTCTTGGTGGCCATTTGAAGGAATGACCTCAGGGGCACAGTGGGTGACACTTGTCCCTTTCTGTGTGGTCCTCAGCTGGCTGCCACCATTGAGGCAAGAAAGGCATATTACTCCTGAGTGGAGCTGGTGGATGTAGAGAGGGTAGGGATGGAGTATAGGGAGTGTGGGGGAGCAGGGCAATGCATATGGGAAGTGGCTTCTCTTGAGACCCTTACACATCCCTTGACCTCTCCAGTTCTTTCACACCACTGGACAGTAGTGCAAAACAGTCACAGGGATCAATAAGTCTAAGCTCTTACAGTTGAGCAAACAGAGGCTTAATTGTAAGAAGCGCCTTGCCTCAGACCACACATCCCCTTAGTGGTAGACTCCAGATAACTGGCTAACACTCTTGTTTCCTGAGCTCGCCTCGCTTATTTCTCCTGGTTCCCTGCATTGGAGGTTCTACTGCAGGTTGGCTCTACCTGGTTAAGATGGTGGGCGTGCTTTCAAAAGCACCAATGATCAAAATGAGAGCTTTTTTCCTTATAGGAAAGTAGTCTGAAAATAATAGCAAGACAGTAAGAGAGAGTGTGGGAGAGTGGTAGGGAGCCTGTATTAGTCTGTTTTCCATTGCTGTAAGAATTGTCCAATGTTGGAATAGCATATAAAGAAGAGAGGTTGACTCAATTCACACCTTAGGAGGCTGTAAGTCCAGGACTGGACAGCCCCATCTGCTTGGTCTCAGGTGACAGCCCCTTGACTGTAGCATAATATGGGAGATGGCATCTTGATGGAAACATAGTGAGAGGGAGGTTATTGGAGAGAGAAAAAGCCAGAGCGATTCAGGGTCCAGGCTTCCTCTTTACAGCTACTCACTTTTGTGGGAACTAATTAGGGTGCTGTGAGAACTTTCCGAGGGAACGCACCCAAAGACCAAATTCTCTGTCCTCTCCTCCTACTGGGTTCCAGTTTTCAAAGATCCCCTCCCCCCCTGACAGTGCCACACTAGGACCCACGCTTCAGTACCTGAATCTTTGGGGACATAGTCAAACCATATCCAAACCCTAGCAAACCCCAGAGAGCATAGGCTTTGCCCATTTCACTCTTGTTTAAGGAGCATTTTGTGGGTGGCATGTGTCCATGTTGGAGCAGAGTGACACAGTGTGCTGGGATCCCTGGCCGCCATTTCCTGACTATGACTTCATCTTGTGTGCACACCTTCCACTCAATCCATGCTGCAAGAATGAGCCAGCTGTGGTTCCCAGCACACAGTCTAGCAAGTGACCTGCAGATCGCACTTCACTTACGGGGCAAGGTGACTCTACACCCCTTCTGCTCAGCTCCGCTCACCCCCATTGGCTGTCTGTGCCCACAGGTGGCTCCGTTTGCACATCAGCCTGTGGCATGGCCATGTGAAGAAGCTTTCAACCCCTTTCTTTATCTTTCACTTTCCAAATAAGAAAACCTGACTGACAAACTGAGATGTCTTTTGGAGGAAGCATACTGGGGTTTCTTTCTTTTATGTAGTGGGACAAAGAGTACTTGGGGACAGAACTGAGGGAGGGACCCTGCCTCCTCTGTGGGAAGAGCCTTTGCTGTCCTGTAAATGTGGCAGCACCCTGGAACAGGCTGTCCACACTTCACAAAGAGTCTGTGTGTCAGCAGTCACTTTGTAAAGCAGTTGTTTGGGAGCGAGAAAACTTTTAAAACAAATTTTGCTTGAACTTGATAAGATTTCTCATGTGGTTAGGGACAGGATAAAATGAGAAAAGAAAAGGATGCAAAAGCTTCGTACAAATAAAATTTGTCTCATTATGGGGAGGAATGGACATTCAAAGGTATACTTTGAGGCTAGGTGTGTGTGTGTGTGTGTGTGTGTGTGTGTGTGTGTGTGTGTGACTAAATTTGACCTTGGTACCTCACATGTCCCTTCCCTTGGCCCTACCAGAACCTTCTCTCTGATCCCTCAGAGCAATAGAGTAAAAACCTTCTGCAAGATGAAGATATTTGTTTATCTTACTAACTCTTCATTGTGTTATTTCCAAAAGTCTTCCAAGGAACTCCTACATCTGTTAAAAATCTTGATTTCTTTTTCTTTTTCCTTTCCTTTTTTTTTTTTTCCGAGACAGGGTTTCTCCATGTAGTTTTGGTGCCTGTCCTGGATCTCTCTCTGTAGACCAGGCTGGCCTCGAACTCACAGAGATCCGCCTAGCTCTGCCTCCCGAGTGCTGGGATTAAAGGCATGCGCCACCACCACCCGGCAAAAATCCTTGATTTCTAACCTACATCCTGGACCAGAATACTTGAGGCAGAGGCCCAGAAACCTGAAGTTTGTTAAGCCCTCTACATGATTCTTCTGCACAAAAAGTGGAAAATGTTGACTCTGAGTGTTTCAGTTCACAGCCAGGGATGGTTTTATTTTACCCCCCAGGCCATTTACAATACCTGGAGTTACCTGGAGTTACAGCTGGGAGGGAAGGAGTTCTTCTGGCCTTAGTGTTTAGATGCAGCCAAACATCTCTCAGTGCACAGACAGCTCCCCTAAGGAGCCTGGTGGGGCCTAACCAGCCAATAGTGCTGAGTCACTCAGAGAAAGACAATCAGCCTGGATCTGAGTCAGGAGCTAATAACGAAAGGAGGAATAACCTAGGGATTCCTAGAAACTGTAGCCTAAGTTGCATCTTATATTCTTCCTTCTTTCTCCTCTCCTAAGTCCGTACACTTTCTGAAATGCATACCTTCCCACTCTACTTCTGTCCCAGCGGTACCCCAACCCCTCAGGATATCAAACACACTCACAGCAAGACAAAGTATGCTCCCATTAGCAGTAGATCTACCGTAACAGGAGCACCCCAGTGTAAACAGCATTTAGAGGCTAGGTGGGTATGTGTGGTGGTTTGAGTAAGAACGGCCCCCATAGGCTCTGTAGATGCCACCTTGCTGGAGTAGGTGTGGCCTCCTTAAGCCTTTGCCAGGCCCGGCCTCTGGCTCTCTGCCTGTGCATCAGGATGTAGCTGGCGACTGCTCCAGTGCTGTGAGTGCTGCCATAGTCCCACCGTGCCTCCACCGTGATGATAAGGGACCAACACAGTTGCCTTGGTCGTGGTGTGTCTTCACAGCAGTAGAACAGTGACTAAATATGGTAAATGACACGTCCTACCATTATTGGCACTAGCATTTTAGTAGGGCAACACATTCAGAGCTTTAACAACTAATTTACAGGCCCCAAACCTACTCTGAGGTTGGAGATTCCCTCTAGTTGAGAAGACATGACATAAAGCAAAAACCTTCAGATCATGTGCTATAAGAATAATGTTAGAACTTGGACTTTTCTTCTCAGCGGCTGACTTAGTTACTATTGCCGTGATGAAACACCATGACCAAACGCAAGTTTGGAAGGAAAGGGTTTATGTGGCTTACACTTCCACATCACAGTCCATCACTGAGGGAAGTCAGGGCAGGAACTCAAACAGGGCAGGATCCTGGAGGCAGGAGCCGATGCAGAGCCCATGGAGGGGTGCTGCTTACTGGCTTGCTCCTCATGGCTTGCTCAGCCTGCTTTCTTATAGACACCAGGACCACCTGCCCAGGGTTGGCACCACCCACCATGGGATGGATTCTTCCCCATCAACCACTAATTAAGAAAATGCCCTATAGTTGGATATTATGGAGACCTTTTCAGGTGACTTTAGCTTGTGTCAAACTGGCATAAAATTATCTATCACAGCATTAGAAAATAATTTGTTTGAGCTATTTATTGGGAAACGATTAAATGCATAATTCAAACTTAGTTGGAGGGAGTAGGAAATGGCTCAGTCAGTGAAGTGTTTGCCTTGTAAGAATGAATACCTATGTTCAGACCCCTAGAGTTTATGCAAAAAGTGTGTGTGTATCTGTGTGTGTATGTGTGTGTGCATATGAGTGGATATGTGTGTATGCATGTGTGTGTATGTGTGTGTATATGTGTATATGTATGCATGTGTGTATGTGTTATGTGTGTGTGTGCCTGTATGTATATGTGTGTGTAAGTGCGTGTGCATGTGTGTGTATGTGTGTCTATGCATATGTGTGTATGTATGTGTGTCTATGTGTGTGGTGGGGAAGGAAACAGGTGGATTCCTCAGAGTAGTTGGTCAGCCACCTTAGCCAGTCAGAGCATTTTTATGTTCAGTGAGAGAAGCTGTCTCAAAAACTAAGGTGGAGAACAATAGAGGAGGACACTGGACATTGACCTTGGCTGTCACAGACACACATACACACCTGTACATACACCACATTTCCCTAACCCATTCCTCTGTAGATAGGCACCAGCTTAGTTCCATGCTGTTGTGTTCTGTGCTACAATAAGCATGACGTGCAAGTGTCTCTGTGATGTGTTGACTTGGAGTCCTTGGAAAAACCCAGGAGTGGTGTACCCAAGTCCTATGCAAGATCTACTTTTAGTTTTCAGAGGAGGCTCCATACTGATTTCCATAGCAGCTGGACAAATTTCTAATCCTGCTAGCAATATGTAAAGGTTCTCTTTGCCACATCCTCACCAGCATTTGTTGTTTTCTTTGTAACTGCCCTCTGACTGGAGTGAGATGGAATCTAAACATGGTTTGTATTTTTTCTGATGCCCAGTGAGGTTGAATATTTATGAGCCATTTCATCTTTTGAGACCTGTCTATTTCATTAGCTCATCTATTATTGAGTTATTTGAGTTCTTGTTTAGTTTTCTTAGTTTTTTCCTATAGTCTAGATATTAGCCCCCTATAACGTTCATAAATAGCAAAGGTTTTCTTTCATCCTGTCTGCTGTCTCTTCGTTCAGTTGACTGATTCCTTTGCTGAGCAGAAGCATTTCTGTTTCATGGGGTCCCATTTGTGAAGTGTTGGCGTTATTTCCTGAATGACGGGAGACTTGTTCAGAAAGTCCTTGATTATGCCTGTATCTTGAAGTCTTTTCCTGTCTGGTAGTTCCAGAGTTTTGGGTCTTGCATGAAGGTCTTTGATCTCTTTGGAGTTGATTTTGTGTGGAGTGGGAGATACAGATCTGGTCTCATCACTCTCCGTGTGTATGCCCACACACTGTTTGCCGAAGACAGTCTATTCTCCAGTGTATATGTTTGGCATCTATGTCAAAAAGTCAGGTAGCTGTGGCTGTGTGGGTTTATATCTGGTGCTTCGCTCCATGGACTTATGTGCCCACTTTTGTGCCATTACTAAACTATTTTTATTCTGATGGTTCTGTAGTACACCTTGAAATCAGCTGTGACCACACCTCCAGAATCATTCTTTTTGCTCAGAATTGCTTTGGTTATCCCAGAGATTTTTGGTTCCATAGGAATCTTAAGATTTTTTTTTTCTGTGAAGAGTGGTTTTGAAATTGTTATGAAGGGAGGGTACCAGTTTTACTAGTAATTTTATATCCTGCCACTTTGCTGTTTATCAGATCCAAGAGTTTTCTGGTGGAGTCTTCATGGTCTCTAATGTACAGAATCATATCTGCAAATAAGGCATCGGAGGTACCTTGGGGTGGAGGGCGATGCCAGTGAAAGACATGGGGACCCCAGCAGGAGAAGAAGCATCAAGAGGGAGGTTCCACTTCAGACAAGTTGAACTGGACATGAGAGAGAGAGGTAACCAGCAGCAGGCAGAAGTGTGGAGAACATCTATCTGCCTTGTGCTGTGCTTTGTAGATCAGGGGTCAGCCACCTTTACCTGACAACTGTTTCATTAGATGGAGGGACTGTAGGTGATTTCAGTGAGTGGTGGAGACTGGAGAGGCCCCTAATGCTGCACAGCAGAAGCCACTCCTCTGATACCCTTGAGACTGGAAAAGAAAACCAGAAAACGTTACGTACGTAATTTTGACACAGACGTAGCTTATATAAGTACACATTTGTGCTGTGAAGTCAAGGTTCTTTATTTGAATGCCACATGCAATGATTCATATTCTTTTTGAGTAAACTCTGCCCACAGCATCCCATCTGCATTCCACTTCTTCATTTCTCTACTGTGAGCGGGCTCTTGCAGACATCTTCAAAGCAGATGAGGGCAGAGACGATAGCACTTCATGTTTTACTACATTTTTGAATAGCCTTAGCTACCTCCAACTTAACATTATTTTTTAAAAGCGACTTGTCATCACGGAGTTGTTTTTTAACCAAGCTTTTGACCTATTTTCATAGAATGACTTTAAAAAAATTAAACCCAACATTTACACCTTATCAGCGTGTGCAGTGTCTGTGTAGATTTTATATGTATAGTGATTGCTAAATGAAGATGTGGCATAAACACAGATGATTCCCAGTGAACTCACAGTTCACAGCCAAAGACATCAGCCTAGTGACACACTTCTGTGTGGGTGTTGACACATCAGTACCCTGCTCGGTGCAAGAGGTGGGTCAGACAGGGAATTTTATTGTAGTATCTATCACATGTTAGCAATTCTGCAACATGATTTGTCGACATGACTCACAAGGCCCCTGCGGCTTTTGTCTTGATGTACATTGTCCCTTAGTTGTGATCCATGGCTCACTGAGGGCCTGCCCCTTTATTTGGGAGGTATAAGTTCCCTTCACGCTTACAGCTTTTACCTGCTGCCAACTAAGAGTCGATGCCTTAGATGTTGGTGATGCGTTGATGTTTGTTTTTCTCAGTGATAGCCTCTGGTCTCCTGGGATGCCCTATACATTTCCACAGCATTTTGTAAACATTGACCAAATTCTTACAAAGTTTATGAAGAAGGTGTAATTTGTTCTCAACAGTTTCTGTCACTTGGAGAAAATACTTTTCTCAGGTAAGATAGTGTTAGCAATTAGTAATACCATGTAGTGAAGAATTAGTCTTCCCCAGAGACAAGTACCCCAAATGGTTATCCAAGCCCAAATGATTGGCCCTAATATGTGTATACATATATATAGGAGAAACACTAAAAAAAAGAAATGCCCTTTAACCGATTTGCTTTTCCTTATCCGTTTGTCCAACCCCAAGCTGCTTTACCCCATCATGTGGATGCATGTTAGTTCATCTTTGACCCCAACACTCCAGCTGTTGCCACAGACCTCGGTCTCCTAACGAAGGAGATGTTGTCTCACTTGGCTAGCAAAGGGCAACAATGACACCAGCTTTTCTAGTTTTTTTGTTTTGGTTTGTCTACTAACTTTTTCATTGCTGTGTTTCTCTGAAATGTCGAAGATGGCTGGGGACAGAGTTGTGTGTTCTCTGCCGAGCTTAGGACAGTAAGAGTTGTGGGTCTGGAACATCCAGTCATTTCATAGGAAGGCTCCACTTTCAGTCAACAGTGATTCAAACTTCTTGCTGTTGGAGAACCATCAAGCCTCTCGTGAGAAGGCTCTTTGATGAACTCTCTGGGAAAGGGGGACCAAGGGGGTCAAAACTCCCCGTCACCCCCCCCAAAGAACAGATTAAGGGGCCCTGGACATTTGGGTGAAGACGTTCTGAGAGTAATGGATTTCACCAAGACAGAGAGTCCCCTCGTTTGCTCAGTTAGAAAAAGGTTGGCAGGTGGCGGGATCAGGGTTACAAGGTGGCCACCAAGTCAGCTCAGGCTCCTTCTGCTTTTCTGTTTGGCCATCCCTAACTCACGGCTTCCATCCTTGGGTTCTCTCAAGGTTGCGGCGTTGCTGCTGGAGCACCCACCGCCACATTTGTTTTCCAGGTAGTAGGAGAAAAAGAAGGCTGAGGGTAAAATGCTGCACCTTCTGCCTGAGTTAGCCATCTTTTAAGTAATTCCCCTTCAAGTCCTGCCTAATGACATCCTCCTACATTTGTCTCAAGGTTTTGAAAGAGGAAGCTGGAAAAATGGTTGTTTTAAAACTGGATACATTTGAGGGTACATTGGGGTACATTTCTTACTTATATGGAATTCAAAAAATGTTGAATATGGGGTTGGGAATGTGGCTCAGTGGTGGAGTGCTTGCCTAGGTAGAGTGCATAAAGCCCCAGATTCATTCGCTGTTCCATACATCACACACACACACACACACACACACACACACACACACACACACACGAACACACACAAACGTACACATGTGAACATATACACACATACTGAAAACACAGAAATGAGGGGCAGAACAGTAGTTACCAGGATGAGGAAGGACAGACAGGGAGATATACATCAAAGGACACAAATTTTCAGGTCACTAGGTCTAAAGCTCTAGCGTTCAGCACAGGACTAACATTAGTAATTTCCTATTGGATACTGGAAATTTGCTCCGGGGGTAGATTTCACACCTACTTATCAAATATGGAGAAAGATCATCAACAAGGGTAATCTTCTAGTCACGCCCGCATCGGCCGTCTCTGTTCTTCTGTGAGAGGATCTGAGGACTCTCAGCAGAGGATACTTCAGAAGGATGCTAAAGGAAATGATTCAGCGAGCAAGCCATCTTTGGAGGTCACAGGAGTGCCTGGCTTACACCTGGCACGCTACCACCTACTCTTCATGGTTCCCAGTGTTTTATTCACGAACGCCGCTAGGCAGGGATCATAGCTATAGGCTTGGAGTGTAGGTGTCGGGGGGGAGGAGGGAAACTGCCTGGTTCCACGAGAGTCAAGTTTGAGATGGACTCTTCATTGTGTTCAACTCCCTGAGTTCTCTCGGGCCCAGGCGTTGTCCTTGAGCACGCCTTTTGTGTTAGCTGCTCTTTTCATGGCTACGACAAAATACCCAACGTAAGTGACTAAGAGAAGAAGGTTCATCCGGGCTCCCAGTGGAAAAGGGAATACGGCCCACCCATTGTGGGGATACGGCTGGAAGGCATGGTGGAAGCGGGGGGCACGGAGCAGCTGCTCACCTCGTGCCCAAGGTTAGGAAGAGGATAGGTTCAATCACTTCCTCCTCCTGCCCTTAGCACTGAGTCCTGGACTCCAGCCCCTGGAATGCTGTTGCCTGAATTGCAGGTGGGCACCCTCACAGTTAAGCCTCTTTGCAAACTCTCACAGACAAGCACAGAGGTATGTGTTTCTTGGGTGATTCCGAAGGCAAACAGATTGCCACTGATGACCAACCACCACACACCTGTGCTATTGACTACTTATGCTGAATTATGTTCCTACAGAGTTGTTACTCTGTGTCACGATCCACCTCACACTAAGGGACTGTAAAAGAGACGGGAAGGGCAGGGCCTGGTGCCAGGAGGCAGGTGGATCTCTGAGAGTTCAAGGCCAGCCTGGTCTGCTTAGGAAGTTCCTGGCCAGCCATGGCTATGTAGTGATTCTATCTCAAAAAAGGACAATAGAAACAAAACAAAACAAAAACTCCCAAACACACAACCAAACAAAAGGAGACAGAGAACTTCCTTGTACCCTTTTTTCCTCCTCAACTAAAAAATGCTGGGTTTTCTCCCTCTAAAGAGTACAGGCCATAAAACATGCAACTGAACCTAAGGTCCTATTGGAGATTCATTCTGAAGGTACTGACCTAATAGAGGACATTATTTAAGTCGGAATCACAACTGTAGATGTATCAGGAACTTCCTGTCTATGGGAAGTGAGCAACTAGACAAACTGCCATGCTCAGTTAGAGCCCAATGATGGTGACCTTGTTCTGGTCACTTTGGGCTTCAGAAACAAAGGGTTTATGACTCAAAGTGGGATTTTTGTTTATTTGTTTTAAATTACATTTCTTTCTTTCTTCCTTTCTTTCTTCCTTTCTTTCTTCCTTCCTTCCTTCCTTCCTTCCTTCCTTCCTTCCTTCCTTCCTTTCTTTCTTTCTTTCTTTCTTTCTTTCTTTCTTTCTCTTTCCTTCCTTCCTTCCTTCCTTCCTTCCTTCCTTCCTTCCTTCCTTCCTTCCTTCCTTCCTGTGTGTGCATGATCGTACCTGCACCCCAGCACATACGAGGAGCTTAGCGGAGAATCAGCTCTCTCCTTCTTCCATGTGGGTCCTCCTGGAGACTGAACTCAGGTTATCAGAATTGATTTCTAGAGCCTTTATCTGCTGAGCCATCTCAGGCTCAATACTGTCTATTTTTTTTTAAAACACTGACTAGCAAGATTGCCCCTTCTGAAATGCCATCACAGTGAGTCTTTGGTCTAATCCTGAAGTAACAACTATGGCCATTGAAGACCTGGTCCTGCCACCACATTCCACAGCAGCTTTTGGACTTAACACAGAGGCTCTGCCCCTGTTCCTCATAAGGTGTAAGATGCCCTGAAAGCTACCCAGACATACAGAAAGGGCAGATGTTCCTCCCCACTCCAGAAGCTGTTTGATTCAGGAACTCAGCTGAACCCAACTCATCATTAAAGATGATTTATCTAAGCCGAATGGTGGTGGCGCACACCTTTAATCCCAGCACTCAGGAGGCTACAGAGTGAGATTCAGGACAGGCACCAGAACTACACAGAGAAACTCTGTCTCGAAAAACCAAAAGAAGAAAAATAAAGATGATTTATCTGAATTAGGCCTTGCGAGTTTTATGAATGTTTCCATTCTTGCCTCGCCCAGGAGCTGTGAATTTACCATGGTCTCTCCTCTTTCCAGTGACTGTCAACATTGTCACTGAGCACGCTCAAGGCTAGACTACCTTTAAAATCGCTCTTCTCCTTAGCTTATTGTTTCTTTCCTTGAAATCCAGATGCCTACAAGCAAAAACCAAACCAAACCCTTGTGTTTAGTGAGCTTGTCTCTGCCTCCCCTTTGCTGAGATGCACCATGATTATTCTGTTGATGAAAAGTAGGGACGTTGTGATGGATAACCTCTGAGATTCCTCCAAGCTTGGGCTTTCCTTCAGCCTACCACCAGAATCAGACTCCACCACAGAACTGTTGTGGGATATTTGATCATACCGTGACACTCTGAGACTGTTAATAAAGTTAACCTTGAATCAGGGAACGGAGTCAATGACTAGCTAACTGGAATTGGCCATAGAGATTTTGGAGGACCCAGGATATGATAGTGAGGCAGGAAGGAATCGGGTGGGACTTAGAAAGGTTCATGGTTTTTTTGATCTGGGAAGTGTGGAGAGAAAGGGTCAGCTGGTCATTCCTTATTTTGATGCAACACATACTCCAGGTTCTCACTTCTCAAGACTCAGTCAGATTTGTGAATAGAGGGCATAATTAATTTTTTCAAGAATTGAGAAATAGAATTATTCTATTTATAGAAATAGAATGGAGAAATAATGTCATAAAAAAGATGTTCCACTTTAAGTGGATTATGGGTGGTCAGGAGAAATTATACAGACACATCATTATTAGGTTATAATTACATCCCAATTTAATTAAACGCGTATACAAAATATAACTGGTAGGTCATTTATTAAGCCATTGGAATGACTGACAGAGTTATGGTGTTGCCTTGGCTACAGAAGCAACAGTATTGAAGCCATCGCCAAAAAGAAGAAACAAACAAAAGCCATGGTGGACATCCTGGACCATGAGGACAATAGTCACACCATTTCTTTGTCTACACCCGTTAGCATCCCTATTGACACCTGCTTCTGGGCCTGCATCTCTATAATGGGCTGCACAAGGTTCCAGTCCTTTACCTCTGGGCCTGGCAAGCTTAGACTCTGGGTAGCAGGCCTGCAAATCACACTGGGGGTCTGAAGAACGTGGCGCTGGCTTTTTGCCTAGCCTTTCAGAGCAAAGGACATCCAGCAGGCCTCTCCGGGAAACAGATTAGCCTCTGTGAGTCTCTGCCTTTCCATCTCATTTATGATTCATGACCCGGGCTGTATTTTTAGCTTTATTTATTTGGGTCTAAGAAGTGGGTTGGAAGGAAATGTAGTTTGGAATCCCACGGAAGAACGAGGAGAAATTGCTATCACGTTTAAGCGAGGCTTGGCTGAAGTTTGGTAATAATAATCAGGCATTCAGCAATTGTTTAGAAAGTCCACTGTGGCTCCACACTGTTCTAGGTTCTGAGAATAGAAGACTTCAGAAGACTCAGCTTCCACACTCTAATTGTCAAACAGTTCATCATAAGCGTATTGTTTTGTTTTTTTGAGACAGGGTTTCTCTGTGTAGTCCTGGTTGTCCTGGAAGTTGCTCCGCAGTCTAGGCTGGCCTTGAACTCAGGGATCTGCCTGCCTCTGCCTCCCGATTGCTGTTATCAAAGGTGTGCACCATCGCATCTGGTCTGGAAAGGAATGAATTATACTCCCTGCTGTTACTCCCTGCCACATCTCCAGGCTTTAGTCTCACTGCACTACTTGGAGTTGTGGAGCACCCCTTATTCTTACCCCGCACCCACTACCTGGTAACCCCTCTTCCAGCATTCCTTGCTTGCCCTTCCTGATTCCTCCCACATCCCTTGTTCTGAGAAATCTTCTGGCTCCCTGAAGCTCCTTAGCTGAAGCTCCTCCTACCATACAGCTCCACAGCTGGGCAATCTGCTGTTGACACATCCCTATAGAGAGTGCTCCTGATTGAAATCCCTACACAGTAGTTGAGGCTCTTTCACCAGCTCTCCAAACTAAGCAGCTGGCATTGGAGATGTCCAAGAAGAACATTGTCATCCCAACATAGGGACTTCTATTCGCTGAAGCCTCTCCATAGGCCAAACACATGGTTTGCACAATTGAACAGCTAGTAAGTACAGGGAAAGCTCAGATCAAGCCCAAGCCTGTCTGAGTTTTGACGTCCATACTCTCGGACTGTGATAGTCTCGCTTCCCTTTCATGTGGACCCCGGCAGGGCCAGTCAGCTTGTTCTGTGTTAATACGTCAGTGTGGGGCTCAGTGTTTCTTCCTCACAGCACACTGTCTGAGACTCTGTTCTGGAGCGCCCTCACTCAACCACCAGGGTCAGCAGTGACTTCAGAACTCTAAGAGGAAAGAGATAGGACTGGTCACTGTTGTGTGATGTCGTCCACCAACTGAGGAGCTGTGTCCACCTTCAAAGAGGCTAACGGAGTAAAATCCATATGCAGGGAAGGGAAAAGTTGGGAATATTTTTGGATTGGCACTAATGATTCCCACGTATACAAAAGAAAGCAGCAGGGGAAGCAGAAAAATGGAAACAAAAGAAGGAGACTATGTCTAAAGGAATGAACCCTTGGGGAGGAAGAAAGGCCTGCCTCTCTAACCACGGCCTCTGATTCAGCAGCTGCTAGGCATCAATTATTCAGGCCCCCCCCCCCCACTTAAATTCGTACTTTTAAAGCTTTTCCTCCTCTGAATGTATTAATTCTTTGAATGCTCGGGGATTCCCCTGCCTGCATCAGGAAAGAGCCAGGAGAAAGCAGTCAACTGATACCACAAGGCTCTGCAAGCCAGGATCTCAATTCCCATTTGCATCATAAGCCACCAGTCCCAAAAGGCTGAAGACTTTCTCCTGGAACAAGAGGCTAGCATTCGTGGTCTCCTTGGATTAGGCCTTTACACATTGATAAAAATCTTTTAAGAGCTGCCTGGAAGCCTTGGGCACAGGGCCACAAAGGCTTGCTTAAAGCTATTAGTTGCAACTTTTGAATTTTAGTCGCAAAATTAAAACCATTGAATGCAAAATCCAAGGCCTAGGGATTCTCTACAAAGACTACAATGAGAATTTTTGTCAGAGAGAATTCATCTTTGTCCGCTCCAATTCCTGCTTTCTTGGAACACAAAGGATGATTGGTATGAGGTGGGACTGAAGACATATTCACCGTCTGAGGTGGCTGAGTTCATATTCTGATGCTGTTGTTCTTAGAGTCAGGGCCTGAGTCCCAGCAATGCTATCAACCTGGCTTTAGCCTGTCCTCAATAGGCCAACTGAAGAGGCAGAGCAATAGTGAAAAACAGAGCAAGCAGATGTGTTCAATTTGGCCACTTAGGTAAGAGGTACGAATAAAGAGGGTCCAGTGTCCCCCAAGTCCATCTTCAGAGTCTGGGCATTAGGTTTATGGGTAGGCGGAAGGCAAGAAGTATGTACAACCAAGCAGGCTGGGCAAGGTGTGCACTTCCCCATCACTGACCGTTGGTCCAGTGCCTGTCCTTTCTTGTACAGTGGTCTGAGAACGTGTCAGAACTGCGGGGAATCTCTTCCTGGAAGACAAGTTCCTTTTCTGGCTGGCACCAGCCTTTAGCTTTTTCCTTCTCACAGCATGAGATTCTTAGGAATAGTCTATTTCTTTGGGTCCACCGATTCAATAATCTGGTAACTAAAGGGAGAGGCACAAGCGTCTCTACTTGGAATATCTTCATCCTTGACAGAGTGGTTACACTATAACATAATACTCAAGGTGGGACAATTTATAAAGAATAAAAATTGTATTGGCTTGTGGTTCTGGAGTCTGGAAAGTCCAAGAACATGGTGCTCACTATCCAGCTAGGGCCGTCTTGCTACACCATAATGTGTCGAAGGGGATGACTTGGTGAGACAGAGCTAGTGTGTTAGTATAGGGTCTAGTGGATGGATAGGTGGAGGAGAGACACAATGCAGTATCTTTAATCTATAGATGTTCAGGTTCACGGATTCACTTTCATTTCAAATATCTCCCTATATTACACCAATTTTGGTACACGGCATACTTTAAGAGGGTAGTCGTTATGGGGAAACCTCTATGTGATCCAGGACCCCAAGGAGAACTGTTATTAATAGCTGTGTCATGGGTAAGATGCCATAATCTTGACTTCAAAGCAGTGTTCAACACCAGTGTGCACAGGCACACACACACACACACACACACACACACACACACACACACTCTATGTTACACGTTTTCAAATATCAAAGTGTCTGTCTTGTACTTTTTCATAGACCTAGAGGGTAGCGTTTCTCTGACCTGATAAACTTCTTTGGGGGTAGGGAGGTGTAATGATATAGACAGCTTCACATCAGAAGATCTGAGCCCTATATTAACCAGCCCCAGGACCCTGGAGCAGAGCACTGAGCCTCTGACAATCAGTTTTTCCGATGTCAGAAGGGATTGCCCACTTCTTTAGGTCCTGCCCCAGTTTCATCCTGGGGATCCAATGAAGCGATACGCCTGAGAGTAGATGGAGCACATCCCTGTGTGTGCAAAAGCACACGGTAACATAGGATGATTGTTCTGCCTAGGCACAGAAACAGAAAGAACTACTTGTGGCTTCACTGTTGTTCCTCGGCGAGGTCACAGCCCTGAAAATGCTCTCTGTGTGGGATTTGCCTCTGGGATGACCTCCAGTTGGGTGGTTTCGTCTGTGTTCAGGTCTGTAGGCAGAGATGAGACCTCCCTCAGTTCAAAACATTTCTCATGTAAGGGATTTTCAATGGGAGTAGGACGGTTGGAATGAGGGGAGAAATGGCCAGCATTCTTGCCTTGCTCACTGATGACCAGAGCCTTTTTCAAATGAGTTAGAAGGTTTCTATGCACAACTATAGGCAACTATTAGTCTATTAGTCTATTAGTCATTTTAAGGTGACAACAAGACTAAGATTTTTATTGTATATTCTGACTTTTGCCCCCAAACTATTTTATTTGCAGGGTCCTGGATTTCCCTCTATCAAAGAGAAACTCTTTTGAATCATCTTAAAGCCTCACTTGTACCTAGAAATCATCAGAAATTCTACTTTAGATGTCCCCAGCTCTGCTGACTTCCGGGAAACCAGGAACAGAAGTAGAGTGGAGACAGTTCCCTCCGTAGTTTCTAAGTGGTGGGGTCTGCTCAGTGGAGGAGAGAAAGAAGGGGAACTCGGCCCAGAACACCAGGCCTTTCCAGCCCTAGTCTTGCCATCTGGCTTGGGCTCTCTCCTGGAGCATGAGGTCTCCCTCTTGGCAGAATCAGCAGAAGGCACAACTTACTTTAGAAGATTCCATTTTTGTGAGCACTAAGGACTCCAGAAGGTTAGAATTCCCTGTATGCCAAGTTCCTATTTGTAAATGAGTGGAGAAGTCCAGGTTTCTAAGCTTTGACCTTGGTGTAGAAAGAGGAATTTTCAGTTCATGCTTTGAGCTTTTTGTTTTGTTTTGTTTTCTTTCTCTCTTTTTTTAAAGGTTCAATTTAATTAACCAAGATGTATTTGAGGAGCTGAGGGGTGCCAGCCAGTACTCCAGGTGATGTCGACAGAGCAATACTGTTTTTCATTAAGTGAGGGAGACAGAAAACGGACAAACACATAGTGTTTTCCGTAATAGGGGCATAGAGAGAAACAGAATAGGACAGAGAACGAAGGGGAGGGAAGTGGGGGGCGTTCTGTTTTCCTAGCTGCCCCATCTCTAAGAGAAGCAATGTTTATATACCAGGTGACTTCTGGAGGGGAGGGGGGTGTGTTCTGAGCGGCGCATCTTCCCAGTCCAGAGGAAAGATTTTCCCCATCCATTTCCGGAAGACCCACCTTTCAAATCAAACCTGTCAGGAGAGCTTCAGGTGACCTAGCTCCAGGGTTATCTTAACGGATGCCATACTCCTTTAAAAATGAACATGTTTTAGGTGGTCCAGCCAGGATGCAGGCTATTTTGAGACTTCCTGAACATCATTTCTTGGCAAATTCCTTGAAATAAATCATGTATTGCACTGTCAGAGGTGCAGGGCGGAATGATGACTAAGACACCCCACCCCCCCAACTGCTGCTTCCCCATCCTTGAGAAGCCTGCAGTGCAGCTGGGGTTTAGACACTGAAACAAATTCCAGACTCACTGGGTCAGTGCAGCATGGAGATGTGACCAAAATTCTCTGGGACCCCAAAGGGCAAACAGAGAGCACTGCCTCCAGGGTAGTGAGGTACCATTTCAGACTGTGATGACTTCTGACTCTCGGGTCCTTTACTCATTAGTCAGCCGCTCATAGCTGAGTGGTTTATTCCAGGGTCATGTACTGCCTGCAGATATTGCTCGCTTGGCTTCCTACCTGTCATTGTCTCTGGGCAACAGCTTTACTATGTAGTTCACATGCCATACAGTTCATGTATTGTGTCGAACCGTATGGTGCATTCATAATAGTATTCAAAGTAAACCCTTCATTAGGGCTTATTTTTGTATATTCATCGAGTTGGGCAACCATTACCAACTTTAGAACATTGTCATCAGCTCTGAAAGAAGCCACACTTGCCAGCAGCCACACGCTGTCCCCATCCTTCCCAGTTCTATTTCCTAGTTACTAATCTTCCGGTATGGGAGACAGAAAATGGAGAAATATCTGGTCTTTTCAGCCATAGATGTGTGAAGAGAAATAGAAGAGCATGGCGGGAGGGAAGACGACAGCACTCTGGGATATTTTGTATAAATGAAATCATACAATAGGCATTCTTTTGTCACTGCCCCCCCCAGATGAATGAGTTCAGAGTTTATTTATGTTATAGCATGTTTCCACACCTCATTCCTTTTCATTGCCAGACACCATGTTGGGGCACGGTTATAAGTCCTTTCTCCACACGTCAGTTGATGGACATTGAGATGCTTCTAGCTTGGGACTATTATGAACACAACATCTATGAACAATTACGTGCACTTTTTGTGTTGCTGTGTATTTTCAGTTTTCCTGGGTCTCTTTTGGGAGTGGGAATGCTGGTTTGGACGTTAATTGTCTTTAGTTTTCTTGAAGCATTGCTCAGCTACTTCCCCGCATGGCTGCATGACATCGTTTAGTTTTTTTGTTTGTTTGTTTGTTTTGTTTTTTGAGACAGGGTTTCTCTGGTAGTTTTGGAGCCTGTTCTGGATCTCACTCTGTAGACCAAGCTGGCCTCAAACTCACAGAGATCCACCCGGCTCTGCCTCCTGAGGGCTGGGATTAAAGGCGTGCGCCACCACCCAGCTTATTTGGCACTTTTTAGTAGTGTGAGGCAATTCCAGTTTCTACACATCTTTACTAATACTGACTTTTTTGTTTATTTGTTTTAAATTATGCCTCCCAGAGGTTACAAAGTGGTTTGATTTGCATTTCTCTAATTGATGGATCATGTTGGATGCCTTTCCGCTTACTGGCCACTTAAACATCCTCTCTGGAGTAATTTCAAACTCAGATCATCAGGCTCAGTGGCAGGGGCTCTTACCATTGAGCTATCTCACTGACCCAGATCAGACAGTTTCAGAGCTTCCCTTGTGATTCTAGTGGGGTTGGAAAGCATCTGCACAGGTGGAGAAGAGCAGGAATCATCATTTAGAGGAAATACAAACGGGATGAAAAGAAACCGACAGTGAACACTGAGGAAAGGTGGTCCAAAGAGAAAGATGATAAATTGGGGAAACATGGTCTCACAAAAGCCAAAGAAAGAGAGAGGTTCAGAGGAAAGCAAGCGAGGGAGGCGAGGAGGAGGAGGAAGAGGAGGAGGAGGAGGAGGAGGAGGAGGAGGAGGAGGAGGAGGAGGAAGCAGTTGGTAGCTCAGGCAGTTTCAGTGAGTGTGGAAGGCACCTGAGCTTTCTCACGAGCCCTGCATGAGCCTAAGGGCCTTCAGCAGTCTACTCCTCCACACAGGAGCAGGGCTGGAAGTGCAGACAGCCTCGTGGTTCTGAAGGGATGTCTCACCTTCCTTCTCTATGGTTTTTTTTTTTTTTTTTTTTTTTTTTTAAATGAAGAGGACTAGAAATTGTTTAAAGATGGCGGGAGAACCCTGCAGTGTCTTCTTGCTGGTGTGGCAGCCTCTGCTGTGGCGGGGTATCTGCTGCAAGGGCAGCTTGGTTCTGCGGTACTTGGATGACAGTCTTGAGTGTTTCTTTCCGATGTATTTTCTTCTTTGTCTTATTTTACACGCACCAGCTGCAGGGCCTGTCACTTAAACGCCTGTCACGTGAGCATGGTGGTCTTCCCTACTCTGAGCCCAGGGGTAGCTCACTGTAACGATGGTGTCCTTTTTTTTGTTATTTGTCGCTGTGATGAAACCCCATGACCAAAACCACCCTGGGTGGGAAAAGGGTTTGTTTTAGCTTATAGGCTAGAATCTGCTGATGAGGGAATCCAAGACAAGAACTCAAGGCAGGAGCGTGGAGGCAGGAACTGAATCAGAAACCTTAGAGGAAGGCTGCTTACTGGCTCACTCTCATAACTTGCCCAGACTGCTTTCTTATATAACCCAGACCCACCTGCGTAGGGTGGCACTGCCCACAGTGGCTGGGCCCTCCCACAGCAATCGCTTATCAAGAAAATGCACGCCCCCAACATGCCCATGAGCTAATTTAATGGAGGCAATTCCTCAACTGAGGTTCTCTCTTCCCAAGCGACACCAGTTTGTGTCAAGCTGACAAACACTAACCATCACAGAAGGGACTGTGAGTCGACTCAAAGGTCCTTAACTCTTGTTAGTAAGCTGTGGTCCCTGCAGGTGAAATGTTAAGCATGTAGGGCCAGGGGATGCAGTTACCTTGATTGTATTGAGGTGGGAAGACCCGCCTACTGTGGGTGGCCCCATTCCCTAGTTGGGATTCTGGATTGCATAAATTGGACAAAGAAAGCGAGCACAATCGTTTATCATTTTCTGCCTAAAGAATGTTATATGGCCGGGCGGTGGTGGCGCACGCCTTTAATCCCAGCACTTGGGAGGCAGAGGCAGGCGGATCTCTGTGAGTTCGAGGCCAGCCTGGTCTCCCAAGTGAGTTCCAGGAAAGGCGCAAAGCTACACAGAGAAACCCTGTCTCGAAAAACCAAAAAAAAAAAAAAGAATGTTATATGACCAGAGGAATTACCCATGCGGCTTGTTTTCCAAAGGATCAGGAACAAAACTGTAAGCTTCCCTAAGTCTTATAACTCAGCAAGGCTTGTGAATAGAAATACAGTGCCCAATCACATTCTGCTTTAAAAAGGTAAATACAGATGAGATTAAAAAAAAAAAAAAAAGAATGTTATGTGATCAGAGGCTTCAAACTCCTTCTGCCTTGAATTCCCCACCACGATGGACCATACCCTGGAACTCTGAACCAAAACAGAACCTTGGTCCCTTAAGTCAATTTTGTCAGGGTCCTTTATTAGAACAACAGGAAATGAGACTGAAGCAGTACTCATGTCTTTTTCCGAGACCTTGGTGTTCCTATTCTCCTTTAGCACAGGGTGGAGAGACTTGGCCAAACCTTCATCACCCTCTGCCACATCTCTTCTCTCTACTCATTTTAAAGGTACAATGGGAAAAATAAAAATAAAATAATAAAGGTACATATAGTAGAGCACCAGATACTGTAGGGTAACAGAAGTGAAGTGTTCTCTCTCTCTCTCTCTCTCTCTCTCTCTCTCTCTCTCTCTCTCTCTGTGTGTGTGTGTGTGTGTGTGGTGTGTGTTTGCTAAGTACTCCTGGGTGCTGGGCACAGTCTCAGTCCCTTCTTTCAACAGTGCTTACAGCCAAGGAAATGAGCAAGCCAACTGACAGACGAATCTGATGCTCAGTGGCGTGGAAGCGACGACGAGTAAGGGCTGTGCTCATGAGCGGCAGGAGAGGACCCAAGGACGTTTCGTGTTCATTAAAACCTGCAGGAAGACGAACAGTCAGCTCTGTAAAGTGGAGAGAGACAAGTTAGTCAGGGAGGATGGCTGGTGGGAAGTCCCTGCCCTTGGGAAGGCTTGGGTGGATTTGAGGATAAGAACGGAGGCCAAGATTACATCAAAGTGTGGGAGTGGGACACTTAGTAATGGGAGCAAAGAAAGCAAAGGTCTAGGCGTTGACTGTAATGACTGTTTTGGTAATGGATGTGAAGCGATATCAGCAGTGAGGATAAGTGATTTATATAAATTAGTTATATATAAATATATTATATAATATTATATTAATTATATTATATATAATATTTATACTAGATATTGTATTGTATATAATATTTATACTATATTGTATATTATATTTATAATATATTATATATATAAATCACACCCTCACTGCTTAAATATATATACATAAATATATAGATATGTGTACATATAAATATATAAAATAAATATATACATATGAATATATATTTATTTATATTTTAGAAATCTCTGTGTTGGAGTGTGAAAATGTAGTACCTGTCACCTTTCAGGCATGTACAGATAGGTCAGTGTACCATATCAGCTTGAGTTAGTGATGTATAACTGCCTGGCAGGCACTCACCTCAGCACCAAGCGGGCATCCTGGAGAACTGGAAGGATAGCCCAGACCTGCTCCCCATTTGTGTATAGACTCCAATATTCCCCAGATGGGTGTGTAGGAATTTGGGGTGAATGAGTCAGGTTCTGGGGTGAGGAGGGTAGAGAGGGCCATGCAGTCGGAGCAGCCAATGAGGACTCTCAGGCAGTCCTTTCCATCTGCCTCATTGTGGATGGAGGACTGGAGCATCATCCTTCACTACAATTCTGAAATGTGCTTTCCAGCAGAGCCCCTCAAGTGACCTT
>CABHPP010147832.1:0-15052 GCA_902168425.1 Peromyscus attwateri
ATCCTCAGGAAGACTCCCAGGCTTCTGGAAAAAGGCACATCACATTCTTCCTTAGGACGAGCAGACTCTGGCATTCAATCTGGGATAAGGGCAGCCTGCAAGGTACCTGGCTCTTCTTTCCTCCCACCATGCTGGTCCCAGGGATTGAACTCAGGCCCTCAGACTTGGTGGCAAACGCCTTTATCTGCAGAGTCATCTTGAGAGTCCTCTTGCTCTCTCCCTCTGTCCCTATTTTTCACATGTAGGCTTTTCTTACCGATGACTGTGGTTGTGCGTCATCAACGTTGTGGCTCCTCTCGGGACACAATTTGGGCAAGTATTTAAATGGTGGGAGGTCTGAGCTAGTAGGCAAGTGTTTTGTGGCTGGGGTTGGAGCCTGGGAATGATACAGAGAATGTTCTTGATGGAGTTTTGAGTGAAAACGTAAGTTCAGGTGAAGACTAGGAGGCAGGTAAGAAAAGGGATCATTAGGTCATTATGTGTCTCCTCCAGAATCCAAATGTCATCAAGAGTCCGGTCTTCATGAGATAAGGTTAGTCCCTGAGGGTTCGTCTCTGTGAAGGGATTAGGTGTCCGTATAAAATCCTTTGATGGGGTTTAGATATTAAATGTTTACACAGGCTGCATACTTGAACATCTGGTACTCAGCTGGTGACATCACTGGGAGGGGTGGGTCGTGCGTGGGGTTCGGCCTTTGAGGGTTCTAATGCGAGCTCCCTGCCTCCTCACCCATAAGGATGTGAACAGTCATGCAGTAAACTCCCACTGCCCCAGCTGCCCTGCCCTCCCCTCTATCATGGTCCCCTGAACCATGATTCCTAATAAACCGCTCCCTTAAGTTGTTCCTGTCTGGCATTTTTGTTACAGTGATAAGAAGAATAACAACTAGCAAAGCCTTGGTGGAGGGAGGGCCTCCCCTTTGCAATTGGGCCTTTGGCCACAGGAGAACATGGCACTCCTGCCTTCTGGAGGAGGCAGCATCAAGGCACCATCTTGGAAGCAGAGAGCAGCCCTCTCCAGACAGCAATGCCTGCTAGTTCCTTGGTCTTTTCCTCCTCAGCCTCCAGAACAATGAGAAAGGAATTCCTAGTCTTTGTAAATCATGGAGTCTTGTGACAGCGGCACCGATAAACCAGGACTTGTGATGGATTGGGCAACTTGCTTCTGCTTCTGGCTTTCCTTTCCCAGCGTCCGAGGAGACGTCTGTTCTCCCCTCCATGGGCTGTCAGGAGGTTCTGCTGGCTGGCCAGGGGTGAGCGCCTACATCTGGAGACAGCACTCGTTCTGTTGGGCAGATGCCCTGATTGTCACCTGGACCTGCCTGAGGTGGGCAGAAGTGGGTTGTACTCTTTCAGTCACCCAGAGTCCCCAGAGGCTACATTGTTACTCAGAAAATGAACATATAAATGGTTGTGCTGCCAGAATCTGCCCTCTGCTGCTTCAGTTCCCTTCTCAGGAAACAGGTCCTCTCAGAAAGTCAAGTGGCGGCTTACCAGAGCATTTCATGGATACAGAACCAGGGTTAGAGGCATGACCTAACTCTACGAGTCTATGTCCAGCAGAGGTTACTGTGCTGGCTCCTCCGCACTCTTCGGATTTGGCTTTGTATCGATTTTAACAGCATTTTCACCCCTTTTCCTTCCTGTTGTGGCTGTCAGTTGGACAGGCTACAGCACACTCTGTGGAGCCTATGTCTGGAGTCTGCCTGGTTGTACACCTTGGCTCATGACTTGCCAGTTGTGTGGGCTTAGAAACATTTTTTAACCTCTCAGAGCATCAGATCCCTTGTAAAGTTGGATATCAAGAGTTCCTGCTTTGCTGGGTGTGATAGTGCACACTTGTAATCATTGCACTTGGGAGTCAGAGGCAAGAAGATCCCAGTAAGTGCAGAACCAGCCTGGTTCCCACAAGTTCTAGGCCAGCCGGAGCTACACAGGACCTTGTCTCTGAATCAACAAATAAGCAAGCCTATAGCCTAGGTGTGCTCAAGAAATGCCGTGTTTTCCTGACCTGGCTTCACACTCAAAAGGGGCCTCTATTAGTGAGTTTTCCCATCATTTTCAGGTTCAGGCAATGTGCACTTGAGGGTCTGGCTTTCTTCTTTATCGGCACTTCTGCTATAAAGGGCTCCTCTTAGTGCCTAAATTTAACGGCTTCTTCCCACAGGCACTACAAGGGACAGAATGAGTACAATGCAGTGTTTGGGTCACCTCAGGACTTCATCTCTAACTTTGCTTACATATGCTAATGAGTGCTAGAAATACATTTTCACTAAAAGTAGGAGGCAGCAAGCAGGAGACAGGGCCAAGGAGATAGCGGGTGTCAAGCAGCTGTGAGTGGGAGAGAGATGGAGACCTTTCCCAAACACCCAGGGCAGTGGGAGGGAGAAGCCACGTCCTCCATCTGTCTACACAGAGGGCCACATGTCCCTGCTCCCTGCCAAGCACCAGCCCAGGCAGACACACATTGAGTTTCCAGTAGGGCTAGCATAGTGAGTGAGCTTGCTCCTTTTAAGACTAAAACCTGTAGGGAAGAGAGCAGATTGCCACAGCTCAGGTTCCGAGACTCTCAGATTGGCCAAAGTCTTCGTCTCTATATCTCCTTCTCTTTGCATACCCCAGTGACTTTATCAGGGAGCCAGAGAGAGTGTGTGTGAACACGGAGCAAGAACAGGAAGAACCTGGCCTGGTGGCATGGCTGTGGTTCCAGTGTTTTAGTTACTTTTCTTGTTGTGACAAAATGCCAGACCAAAGCAACTGAAGGAAGGGTTAAGCTGGACCCCACGTTCGAGGGTACAGCCCATCATGGCAAGCACGCAGTGGTGTCAGGGGCCAGACACAGCTAGTCCCATTGCATCCACAGTCAGGAACCAGAGACCAACGGGTGCCTGTGCTCAGCTAGAGTTGTCCTTTCTGTGCAGTCTGAGATTCCAGCCCAGGGAATGGTGCCTCCCATAGTGGGGTTTTCCACCCCAATTAATCTAATGTAGAACCCCCCTCATAGACATGCCCAGGGGTTTGTTTTCATAGTGATTCTAGATCCTGCAACTTGACAGTCAGTGTTAACTATCACACTGCTGAGAGGCTGAGGCAGGAGTATTGCAAGTCTAAGACCTGCTTGGGCTATAGCAGAAGAATAGGAACAGGACCTGGCATGGCCACTTTCCGGTCCTCTGCCACTCAGCATCCTGATTTTACCCCAGAGCATGGCTTCCTGTACCCTTTCTTGGCTTCTTGCACGGCCTTCTCTCCTTCGCTTGGGGATTAAAAGAAAAAATTCTTGAGATAAATGTCCCAGTGAAGGTTTTGGCAGACACTGAGTTCTATTCAGTTCTTGAGTATTTACAGGCATTTCTTCACCAAGTTCAGAGACATTAAAAGGGCTCCCTTCCCCTCCACTCTGTGGTCAGACCCAGCCTGTGCCTTGCTGAGTATTTGAGGGGGGGGGGTAACTCAGATATTTCTCTCCCTCCCCATCACTCCCCAATTCTCTGTGCCACTTAAAGCCAGACTTCAGGCTGAGGCCTGTGCTGGGCCCCAGAGTTGGGCAGCTCTAGTCTGCAGCTGAGCTAGGGGGGTGGGGGGGGGGGGGGGGGAGGAGGAAGTCTGGCCAAGGAGAGCTGAATCCATTTCTGTGGAGAATAAGGTTCCTTCTAGCATGGAGGAGCTCCAAGCCATGAACAATGAGGTGTGACAGACGCATCCCGCTGATCGCCACCTTAAGCACCACACGCATGCAGAAGCCTTGAGGACTTCAAATGAAAGTGCCTTTCAGAGAAGGGGCCCGAATGAGGGAGGGGATGCTGGAGGGGGCGAGCTGGTTATTCTTCTCAGAATTCAGGACCCTGGCACTGTGGCTGGAGGCAGAACCAACCTGGTCTATTGCCACTGGCAGCAGCATTTCATTTGGTTTCTGACAAACCCAGTCCTCTTTAGAGTAGCAAGCAAGGCTTTGTTTCCTTAAATTCTCATCTATTGTGTGTCAATAATTATTTACCTTTTTTATACAGTCATAATCACTGTGTACATAGCATTTTACATTATTTCCCCCACTTAACACAATTTAGAATGCGTGTTTCCTGTGTACTGACGTTGTTTTGAGTCTTGTCATTTAGGTGGCTGTATGCTGCTCATTAAATGTATCCCTTTTAATTGGTTTTGCCAAGTGATTCCCTCATTGCTGGACATTTGGGCTGTCTCCAGCTTTTCACCATTATAAATAGGACTGGCCACAGCATTTTAGGATGGAGCAAGGATGATAAAGAGCTGAAATGCTGCTGCTGACTTGATTTTCACTGGTAACCAAATTTAGAGAGCCTCAGTATTGTTTCTCCCCAAAGCTGGAGTAAACAGCTGCCTTGAAGGACAGCTGGATGATTTATAGGGAACAAGATGTGTTCAGGGGGTTTGTCAGTATCCCACTGCATTAAGGATATGCTTGTTAATTATCTGTGGTTAATATGATAATTTAGGAAAAACAACACCTATTAGGAGTTCTTCATTAGGCAAAAGGCTTTTCATTTTTAAGCAAACAAAGGCTCCGAAATTAATGATATTCACCCCTGATCTGTGACTGGGCAGGGAGAATGAAGATTGAATCCTACTTATTTTGACTTTCTTACAACACCCTGGTTGTTGTGGGTAACAAAAGCTTCCCTTCTGGAAGACTCTCCCAGGCCCAGCCTCTGTGTCTGCAGTTGCCTTTTTCCAGGGCCACTCAATTAGGCATTGTGGGACCAATCAGATTTGCAGGTGTCTGTAAACCCTTGCTCCATCAACTGAATCCAGAAACTTCTGTCTGCTAACCTTAGGACTTTGTGGGGCAAGTAGTAGTGTTCTTATTTTTCTGGGTAAGAAATAGGGGTCTGGCAATGGTGAGGGGCTTGCCTGGGTTCCCATGACCTGGTAGAAAGGATGGGCAAAGGGACCCAGGTCTTTTAACCCCTTTCTCTGGCCTCCCTCCTGTTGTCCATTACCTAGGGTAGAGCCATCAGACAAGGACCAAGATATGAAAGGAGACTCATATTCATGTGGAAACATTAAACTTGTTTCAGTTCCTCTGAGGGAGGATGTGTGGGCAAAGAGAGAGGGAGTCGCTGGATGTCATACTGGAGCCAATATCTGGAAGACCCAAGCAGGAACAGCCCATCGCCATCCAACCTCATCGTCATATTTCAATAAGTATTGAATGTAACTCATGGGCTGCATTCAATCACTGCTCCCGGGTGTCACCGAGTCATCCTCCAATGCCCCCCTTTCATATTTCATTTTTGGCTTGGACAGTGCAAACTCCATCGAAGCCATAAAGAATAATTTTTATGTAGAGGTCATCTGCTGAGCCAGCATCTGCTGCACAGACTCCTCCTGTTTGGTGGGAGGAAGAGTCATAGGCTAAGTGGGGGATGGGGAAGGGATCTCAGAGGAGTGAGGATCCCATTCAGAGAAACAGGGTTAAATTTCACAGTGAAAGATTTAAGTTTACATGCCATTTTCATATTTCATCCCCCCTCCCACGGCCCTCCCCTTTACCCTCACAAATGACTTGGCCCTCTGTGTGCATGGGGAGAGAGCAGGACAGCACACACCACAGCGTAAGCTGTGGGGCAGAAGCAACTGAGGGTGCCTGGAGGCACAGTCACAGCTCACTAGCCCTTGAACTCACATGTGTGAGATGTCATGTTGACGGTGACTGTGGCCTCTGAGGACAAACAGAATAGTCAGTCCTCTTTATAAATCAGCCTCCATCAGTGTCTGAGTAGGAACCTGTTTGGGGAGACCTTGGTTACATGAGAAGAGAGATGGATTGATCATTGTTTCAAGTCCCTACTGCTGCATAACTGAATAGATGGCCACAGACAACCACATAACTTTGTTCACCCTTGTGCAATAAGGGTGACTGTCATGTGCTTGGGCTATAGCCTTGCAGACTGGAAAGATCATATTAGATGAACAGGGAAGTGTTTCAGTTTATTTATTTATTTATTTATTTATTTATTTATTTATTTATTTATTTATTTCAAAACAAGGTTTTACTATGCAGCCCAAGATGGTCTTGAACTTGTGATACTCTTGTCTCTGCCTCCCAAAAGTTGAGTGTTGGGATTACAGGCACACAGCATCATGCCTGGCCAAGCAGTTCAGTTTCAACCTTGTGGCTTCCTCCTCCTGAGTTTGCTTTCTGTAAGTCCATGGAATCTTCTCTGCAGGGTTTTTCACAGTGTGGTCCAGGGACTGACTGTTTCACAGAAGACAAGCATTGCTATGCATATAGACTTCCAGACTCTACCAAAGGCCTATGGAAATGGAAGCTGGGGCATCCAGGAGCTCAAGAATCTGCCCTTTTAACCCCATCCATGGATAATTCGTATGCAGCAGCCCTTGGAATTCTTTCAATGCATTTCCTGGGAATATTCACTCACTCTCTCTCTTTGAGGACTTGAGAAAGGTGTGTGTGGGGAGGAGTTGTAACAAGTGAGTTAAATGAAAACTTTTGGGTCAAGCCTGATGCTCCCTCCAAAGGGCTTTTAGCTCTGTGTCTTGGGGCTCCCTGACACAGTGACAAGTACACGATGGCCCTTTGCCTAAGGCTTACTGGAGACCACAGCAACCCACCTCCAGTTTGGTCTGTTAGCTCCTGGGCTGTCACTTTAGTAAACAAGTATGATTCTTTCTGGTGTGACTATGTGGCTTGATGAGCCCTTTCATAGGGTTAGAGGCCCCTCCCCAAAATACAGGGGTGGATGACTGTTTTTCCTTGTGAATTGGGGAGCTCTAGTGGACACCTTGTTGGAATTGAGTTTTGCAAGGAGGACATTTATTTTCAGACATCAGCAGAAAGAGGGGGGCTTGGCAGGCTGGGAGGGTTTGGGGGTCACCAGGAGTGCCTGTATGGCAATCTGGACTCAGGCTTGGGTCTGCTGTGAGCACTTCTGTGTGGAAAGGACACAGGGGAATGGTAGCATGGACACTGAGTTCTTGGCTGATACTCAAGTTGACAAGACCCCATCAAAGAGGAACAGAGGTGAGGCTGGAAGAGGTTCAGTGGGCAGTAAAGAAGAGGGATACTGTCCCATCCATGCTAGTGGCAAAAATGATTGGTCGTACCAGATGAGTTAACCTCTTAGTCTCTAGGACCCCTTTCTTCCAGAAAGTTTAGGGCCACTCAGGCCTTCGGCTGTACCCCAAGCACAGGCAGGAAGCAATCCTGACTGCACCCCTAAGTCACCAGCACCTCCAGTGACAGTCAGTGAGCGGCATATTTCAAGGCTGCCCTGTGCAGGGCAGCCAAAAGAGGGTTGATTTCACACTTCACTTATCTCATCTCTTTCCATGGTCCTGCACCCCATCCGTCTTTCATTCACAGCTCTCTTTGTTCACCCTTGACTGATTTGGCTCTTACCTAATTCTGAAATCTATTTTTCCTCTCCCCACCCCCGATTTACCATTGAATTGTGTCAGTGTTACTGTCGACTTCTATATTTCTTTTACAATTCAGCTTTTTCTTCCCCTATTATGGCCTTTCAGGCCTGTGAATGGCAGTGATTGTGAGGGCCAGGCCTCCCCTCTCTCAGATACTCTGAGACTAGGGTCCACATCTAAGAGGCACTGTGACCTGAACCAGGCACTTTACTTTTTCACTCTTTTGTTTTTATTTATTTTTTGTTTGTTTTGTTTTGTCTATAAAATTGGGTAGTCTTAGCTGATCACATCTGTACTCCTTTTTAGCATTTTTTTTTTTTCCTTCAGAGGTAGGATCTCATGTAGCCCAGGCTGGTCTTAAACTCATTATGTAGCTGAGGATGGCCTTGAACTTCTGATCCTTCTGCCTCTACCTTCCAAGACCTGGGATTATAGGTGTGTACCAGGCTATGACTTAAGTGGTGCTGGGGATCAAGCCCAGGGCTCCAGGGTGTTATAGAAGCATTCTACCAACTGCTATACTCCCAGTTCCCTTTCAGCTTTAACTTTAGTCAGTTCTGTGGCTCATAAGACTGTGCTGCTGACAGATATTTAGTTTAACACATGTGAGAGCAGTGCTCTTAATATGCTTTGTAGGACATAACAGAGTACCCTAGGGAAAGAACTCCTAAGAGATCACAGTGTGAGACTGGGCGGGCCCTTTGCTCTGGGCCTCTGGTGGGTGTAAGACAGCAGTGGCGGAGCACACGGCAGAGCACACTGCTCAGTGCACAACCAGGAAGTGAGCAAGAGAAGGACCGAGGTGCTTAGTCCCCACTGTCTCCTCCAAGGACACACCCCCAATGAGCTAAGGATGCCCCACCAGGCCCTACTTAACGCACGGACCTTTGACAGTATTGGACATACAAAAGGATGGAAACAATCAACTCATACATCTCTTCACAGAAAACATTTTCACCTAATTTTGCATTTCATTGTGATATGCCCATGGGTGTCAAGCATGCCAGCTCACTGCATGCTTTGGAGATATAATACATTGGCCTAAACTCAAGGTGAGGCTGAGATTAACAGTGATCGAATCCCCAAATCTGAATGTTTCCTTCCTTCCTTCCTTCCTTCCTTCCTTTCTTTCTTTCGTTTTTTGTTTTTTTTTCTTTTGTTTTTTGTGGTTTGTGTTTGTTTGTTTGTTTGGTTGGTTGGTTTTTTGAGATAGGGTTTCTCTGTGTAGCTTTGGAGCCTTTTCCTGGAACACACTCTGTAGGCCAGGCTGGCCTCAAACTCACAGAGATCCACCTGCCTCTACTTCCCTAGTGCTGGGATTAAAGGCGTGCGTCACCACCACCTGGCCCTGAATGTTTCTTGATTATTCTCTTTGTTGTTCAAGTATATAACCCCCCTTTGCTTGACAATGTCTTTTAATCTTTCTATCAAGTTCCTTCAGTACAGAGTGGGGACTAGAACCCACACCCACTTGGATAGCAGTGAGGTATGCTTGGCCCTGTGCTCTAGCCAGGATGAACTTGTTCTTGGACCCTTGTTGACCACTTGGGTGCTTTTGAGCAAATTGGACAAAGACACTTTTCTGAGTTGAATGTACCTTTTATTTACAGCTTTACAAGTCTATTTGGTGGTGCTTTAAAAAAGGGGTGTGTGTGCTCTGTTCAGAGGAAGGGCCTGCTACCCCTTTGTCACTGTCTGAGATAGCTGAGTTCTCATACTGCCCAGGGCATTACTCATGAGACCACCCCAATGGCTTTGTGTATGACAGGTCACTTTACTGTGGAGACTTCCCGTCAGAGCTTGCACTGGCCTTTGCTTCCCTGGATCTCAGTCACATTTATATATACTGTTTTAGAAATGAATGGAGTGTAAAAAATAATACATCCATGAAATATACTCTGAATTCTGCCAGCTCTCTCAGCTGAAGCTGTACACGGGAATGGCTATGCTAATATGTTTGGTTATAATCACTGAACCTTGCTCTTTGGTTAACCTCGACTCTCTTCCTATTGGGACAGTCTTTTCCTCTTAAAACCCCACATTTTCTGAATGGTTATCACAGAGCAGAATTCGTAAATGTTCCTGATCACACACCTTTGGAAGATAGAGTGTCTAGACAGACTTGCCCTTAAGTAAAACACCCAAGAGCCCATCACGGCTAGCAGCAGCTGTCTTCTGTCTTCCTGTCTTCCTCCTCCACCTCCCTAGCTCCAGCATGGGTCTTGAGAGCTTTCTGGGGGGCCGGGGGGGGGGGGGGGGAGTCTTACTGCCAGAGAAAGTGGATAATGTGCTAAACAGTGACCTCTCGGGTATCTGGCCAACCGCTTTCAGTCCTGAAGAGGTTTGCCGACGGACAACGAAGGAGATGAACACCTAAGAGCTTGTTTCCCGGAAGGAGTCTTGACAGTTCCTGGCAGCCAAGCCGTTCTTTCCTTCATTGCTCTTTTCTCTCTGCAAACCATTTGCAAGTGTCTTTGGCAGGAGAATGCGGGGGGGGGGGGGGGGGGCATTACCTCTGTGGCGGCAGAAAGAAAAGGGGTCCAGGGAGGTGTCTGTGAGTTGTGACCACACCCTTCCCTTCTTTCTCACCCTTGCTCTGGGGACTTGAAACAACCTGGTCCTAGGCAAATGCATCTCCTTCAAGGAGCCTATAGATGTGACCATCTCTGTCCTAGGTAATTAACTTCTGAGAGAAAATGGTTAAGTTAGAATACCAGGAGGCAGTGGATGTGGGTCGTCAAGATAGGTGTTGCTTGAAATATGCCATAGGGGGTTTACACCATGAGAATTGGCAAACACTATGAATTAGATGTGTGTGTGTGTGTGTGAGAGAGAGAGAGAGAGAGAGAGAGAGAGAGAGAGAGAGACAGAGACAGAGACACAGAGACACAGAGACAGAGCAAGAGAGAGAGAGCAAGAGAGAGAGACAGAGAGAGACAGAGAGAGACAGAGCGAGAGCGCAGATGTATTGCCTGTGGATATATGCCTGGAGGCTAAAGGCCAACTTCAGTTAGCTTCCTCTATTACCTCCCCCCAGCTTATTTTTGAAATGAGGTGTTTTAGTGAACCTGGAGCTCACCTTTAGATGAGACCAGGTGGCCTGGCCAGCAGTGCCAAATGATCCGATCTGCCTGTCCTCACCCCCAGTTCTAGAGTTACATGGCCAGCTCTTTATGTGGTGAGATCTGAACTCAGATCCTCATGCTTGACTAGCAAGCACTCCTCCACTGAGCAGTCTTCCAGACATGGAATCTTTTTATGTTGAGAACTCATTTACTATGAACACCACTCATACCCAGGCTTTCCAATCAGACCAGCGACATTAGAATCTCCATGTATGTACTGAAGTGTGATTGGATTTAGGGCTTCTTGGGTAGTTTTAATATTTAGCTAAACTTGGACTTGGGGACCCTTTGTAAGCTAACCTCTCATTGCACACAGCAGGAGGTGGCATCAAAGTGTAAAATCCCCTCCCCCCAACTTTGGCAGCTTCCAGAGCAATCTCCAGCCCTTAGGAAAAGTATGCTTACTTCCCCAAAGGGGAAGGATGTACAGTTGGCAGCCTCAGCTCTGTGCCCTTGTCCTCTTTGGCTCTCTTCTCTGGCTCACACTCCTTATCTGACCCTTCTTGTTAGCTATCAAGCAATGCTTCCAGGGAGCTGAGACCTCATATGTGGTCCTTGTCCCCAAAGTGAGGCCTCTGTGGGAAACAAGAGCCGCCCCTGCCCCCACCTCCACCATGCAGAGGAGCAACATATCATTTACATTGGTTTAAGATTCCTCAAAGTTGGGGCTTGGACTTTCACTGCCCAAAATGTGCTGGTTCTTCTGCCCCCGGGGAAGCCCCTCATCTCTGCACCAAAGGGTGGGTGACCAGAGAAGGCAATGGACCCTCCTCCTAAGAGGGAATGAGTAATGAAAATACTTTACAAAGTGCTTTCACAAGCATGATCTCATTTGGGTTGATGACCCAGGGGCTCCTGAATGGAAAAAGGAGTGGGGGGCTTGGGAATTCAAATTGCATCTCCATTGTCTTGGGAAACCCTTTCCGGCAAATAGGAGTCAGCAAATCCCCACCTTCCCGCCCCTCCTTCTCAGGCCAGGAGCATTTAGAACTAATTGAATCACCAGCTCAGCTAATGCAGCCTCCATTAAGACCACAAAGTCCCCAGGGAGAAGCCGTTGAAGATAAGTAGAAAGAGCCACACCCAACCCCGGCATCATCCCAGCCCCCACTGCCTTAGCCTTAGTGCCCCATGGACCTGCCTGCCTGACCCCTTAGATGTGTGGTGGGAGGAGCTGAGGACAGGGATAATTTATGTACTGCATTTGTGCCAGCTCCTTATCCCAAGGAAAAAAATATGCAATCTTGGTAGAATTGATAGATGTACATACATAATAGGTGGTAAGTGCTTCCCTTCTTGATTTTTTTTTTTTGAATAAACTCTTCCTCTTTTGGGGAAATTGAATGACAAAGTAAATGACTGCCCATAGGTCATGGGGGATGGGTAGTTGGAAAGGTAGCCACAAAAACTCACGTGTTCTTTCTTTCACTCAGACAACAGCAACTTTTCTGTCTGAGGTAGGATGTGGGTTGGATTTACTTACTGAATTATGCTAGCAGTTTGGATGGTAAGAGGTTAGGGGAGGGGAGGAATCACAGTAAGACAGGCCAACAAGGTTCTGGGAGCCATGAGGCTGATGATGGGGTTAGTGTGGGCATGCTCAATCCCTATGTATAGAATAAGCGAACAAAGGGACCTGGTTCACTCAGGATGGCGGTGCTTCCCCCCCCCCCCCCCCCTAATACCAGGCGGACTGCTACCTGTAGTGATCGTGCTGTAGTTCTGTGATGGCTGAACTCTTGTCCAGTCCTTCTAGGGCTGTCATTCAAACCTGAAGCCTTTTCATCCTCCAGTCACGATGACTACATTAGCTTGTACATAGCACACGTGGTCACGCCCCCAGCTCTCTTCTCCCATCCATCGCCCATGCAGCTGTGTGCCGGGGGAGGAAAATGTGTCTGATTTGTAAGTCGTCCTCTCCCTTTGGCCTGCTCTGTCTGCTCTCTGCCCTCCATCTCCACTGTCTGGATTTCCTGGGGGATGATAGAGCTGGCAGCCATCAACTGAGCTGGTCCAGCCCTGCTGAGGACCCTGCTGATTAACAATCGGCATTTGGGTCAGTGATGAGTTCCCTTGAAGAGGTTTGATCTTCTCCTATTAAAAAGAAAACAACACATTTGCATCTTACATCACAATATCTCCTCACGAGAAAGATCAGAGCAGACAGAAGCAGCACCCAAAATAAAAATATTATCTGCCACCTCCAGGAAGAGCTACTGCTAATGTTTTGGTGAATTTCTTGCCAACTTTTTAACTTCACACACACACACACACACACACACACACACACACACACACACTCTCTACACATATTTATATGCACACATATATCTGCATTAGAGTAGAGTCTCCTTTATCAAAGTGCTTCAGATTTCAGAGTGTTTTGGCTTTGAGACAGAGCCATGTATTATTTGATGTTTTGGTCCACCAATAGAAAGGTAGTCCCAGAGATTATAGTGGAATTGAAAAATCAGCTAGTGATGTCATAGCTGTCTTTGATTGTGTAAGGACACTCTGTGACCTTTCACAACACTGAAATTATCAAAGGACACACTTCTAACATGTCCCTGAGTTCATTAAATGATGCATGATGGTATCTATGTGTGGACCCTTTGCTACTGGGGCATTCTTTAATCCCAAATGTTCAAAAGGCCTGGACTTTCTGAGTGTCATTAAGCACTCAGAAAGGTTCGGATTTGAGGGCTTTTGGATTGTGAATGCCCAACTAGTGCATATGTCTTTATATGCAGTGTGTGTGTGTGTGTGTGTGTGTGTGTGTGTGTGTGTGTGTTAACAAAAATAGCTGGATGGTGGTGGCACATACTTTTAATCCCAGCACTTGGGAGGCAGAGGCAGGTGGATCTCTGAGTTCAAGGCCAGCCAGGTGTAAAGAGTTCCAGGACAGCCAGGACTACACAGAGAAACCCTGTCTTGAAAAGCAAACAAATAAAAAACAAACAAAACAAATTAAAAAAATGGGGTGAAATGTTGGATGTGACTCTTTTCAAAGAGAACAATACAAGGGGGAAGAAAGAGTCTCATGTGATTCTCCTTGTCCCACAATGAGTGGTTTGTTTTGTTTTTTTTTTTTAGTCAGATGACATTCCAGCTCTCAGACATATTGGGAGGAGTGGGTAGGTGGTGCTAGCAACCTCAGTGAACATGGGCAGATTTTGCATCTTTAAGAGCAACTGTGTTTGTGGGTAGCCCTAATGGATCTACTATCCCGAGTCAGGCAGACACAGCCTCAGTGTCCACATCTATAAAATGTGGACACTGGGTTAATGACACATCTCAAGTGTTTACATTTATACCTGCAGGCAGAGTCTGAGTTAAGGAGCAACGGCAGGTATTTCCTTGGAAGGTGGTCCAGGAGGTGAGGGGATTGGTCAGAGAAGCTGGTCATGGTGTCTCTGTGCTTCTTGGGGCTCCTTGGCAGACTGGGAAGATCTGCCTGATCTGGCAGAAACCTTCCTCTTGGGACCCGACCTCCCCTATGCTCTGGAGTGCCACTCAGCTGCTGCTGAGCCCCACAGTGACTGGGAGGTGCTGGGGGCAGAAGGAGATAGGCTAGCCTCTGCTCCCAAAGCAGGGCGCTGATGGTGTAGCCCTTTCCCCTGCAGCTGGAGTTGAAACCAGATGTGGTGCAGGGGTGTGACCTGGGCCCTAAGATACCTCTAGCCTCCACTTTTAGGAAGAGGTCAGACAGAGAGAGGCTGTGACACATACACCAGGAGGGAATGTTTTCAAGGCAGTGATTATCTGAGGTCTCTGACTTCTACACAGAGGAAGGAGCCAGGTGGAGGAGAGAGGGAGAGGAAGAGAGAGAGAGAGAGAGAGAGAGAGAGAGAGAGAGAGAGAGAGAGAACACGAACATTCGGCCTCCTGAACTAAAAGCAGGTTGCACTGAAGTACACATCTCCCTGCTTCCCCCCCCCCCAGGAACAGCCCTGGTCTCACCCCATCACCCCACACCTCTCTTGCTTCCCGGGAGAAGACTTGCATTCTAGTATGGAGTAGGGGTGATGGGGGAAAGGGGTGGAGCTCCCAATCTGCACATTCTCACTATGCCCCAGCCTGGACTCTGCTGGCTGAAGGCATCTGCAGCCCATGGTTGGGCCAAAGGCCTGCGACAGACATGATTTGTGACTAGACTAGACTGTCTTAGGCTTCGTTTGTAAGAAGTTGTAAATGTGGCTCAAATTCAGAATCATTTCCTACAGAACTAGTGAGGTGAAGCTTGCACTACCTCACTAGACCCATCAAGGCCATCTGCCCTTGAAACTGCATTCAGTTGATATATCATTGGTGGCTTAGAATTGACAGTGGGAGTATTTATACTAGGTGCATGGGTGAATACCCCAAGATGGGTATTTGGAGATTAGGGAGTTAACCATTATCAGCACACCGCTGCCCTCTAGAAACCATGCTGGGAAAGTGCTTAGTGAATGGTGATATAAACTAAACTATGCTGGGAAAGTGCTTAGTGAATGGTGATATAAACTATGC
>CABHPP010147833.1:0-33582 GCA_902168425.1 Peromyscus attwateri
GAAAATGTGTCAGATCCCTGCAATCTCCATTAAGCAAGTTAGTTTCTTCCCCCTTTCCCTATAGCTGTTAATCTGAGAGCACTCCCAAACAAACTTGGTGACCCAGCCCTGTGTCTGCTTCCAGAAACCCTGAACTGTGGCTGTTGATGCTAGGAGTTGCCAAAGCAAACAAAAATGTGTAACTACAGGAGTGGTACCTGGAACTCCATCATCCGTCACCTAGCTACTAATGGGGATCACTGTCTGTGTGGTAGAAGGCAGGGGGAACCTGGGAAGCCTCTAAATGAATAATTCAACTTCTCAGCCTCACAGATGCTGAACTGCAATAGTGTCCTTCTCAGTAGAAGAGATGCTGCTGTGGATGAAAAAAGTCCCAACCTTGAAGAAATTGGACTATAAAAACAATTAAGTTAGGAGGTCACTTACAATATCCTAGAAGTTTCTTTGGAAACTAAGGGCAGTTAACCAGCACCTGAATGGTAAATTGTGAGTGAAAGGGGGATCTATTGCCTGGACACAGAAAGCTACAGTCAAAAATGGCAAAGAAAGCTGAGAATCAGACCCAGGACTAAATTTTATAGTATCCAAAACCCAGAAAAATTTAAGTTTATAGCCAAACAAGACAATTGTGTCAAGGCTGGAACACAATTAAAAAAGAAAAGAAACCCTCAATTGTTGAGTCTTAGGATTCACTGACACTTTTGAGTTAGGAAAGTTCTTGTATCATCCCTTAAGTGAGGAAAATTCAAAGGCATGCCTACTGAAGAACTGCCTTTCTCCTCTCAGGTCACTAGAATAATGAAGATGTTTGGACCACAACTTAGTTGGGTACACTTAAGCCTGGTGATACAGCAGTCCCTCATAGAGCTTAAGACCTAGACAGCAGGAAGTGAAACAACAGATCCAATAAAGAGCAATTATTGACTTGGGAGAACTTTCACTGGGTACAGGGTTTAACACAGTGCCTAGAATTCCAATCACTGTGGCAAAAAGGACTAGCAAGAATGGCTCTTAGGAACAAGCAAAGAGAAATTACTCACATTGAGTAGAAAATGCCAATATTTCCTTGATAGATGATCAGAGAAGGCTAAAAAGAAATTGGAAGAATTAGTTGGACTGGGATAAATACAAATTTTAAGGGAAAACAATAAATCCCAGAAAATGATCGTGGGCAAGCCAGAGGAATGTATTATTTACACAGGTGTAAATGAATGGGCTAGTAAAGGAGACATTAGCTTCACTAACAAAATAGTAGAAGCTCTCCTTTGCAAGCAAAGACTTCTAGTAGGAGATGCCATTACTCACCTGGGCTCCCAGATGGGGGCTGGGATAGTAGAACAGGTGATTATTCACTAGAAGCAAGATGGCAAAAAATAATCACAATTAATGCACAAAGATTCCTTTTCTTTTGTCTCTGGATCTCCAATTACACATAAGTTACTTTTCTATTGTACTACTTTGTTTTTTAAACATCCTTTCTTTATTAAACAACGCTGGTTACTTCTGCTTGTTTTCTGGCCTTTACCTCAACTTATCAGTGCCTTGTCTGTAGCCTGAAGTTTCTCAGTCCTGCCTGGCCTTGAGGTCCCACAGTCGCTTATAAAATAATCACTCAGAGGCTCATATCAGTTACAAACTGTATGGCCTATGGCTTCAGCTCCTTGCTAGCTAGCTCTTTCATCTCAAATTAACCCATTCCCACTAATCTGTATATTGCCACATGGCCGTGGCATTACGGGTCTGCTGGCATCTTGTTGCTGCTTGGGCAGCAGCTGTCGTCTCTCTTGACTCCACCCTTCTTGTCTTCTGTTTGAATGTACCACCTAACCTTATCCTGCCCTACCATAAGCCAATGCAGCTTTAGTTATTATTCAGTGGGAGCCACACATATTCACAGCATACAGAAAGACATCCCACAACACTCATCAACATTAGCTATTATGCTGTTAACCATATTAATAAGATTTAATTTTGATGTTTCATTTTTTTCTTTTTGATTTTAGCTACTGCTTTGCTATTGAAGTTCTCAATTTTCTTTTTTTATGTCTTTAAGAATATTCAGAGAATTATTTTAAGTAATACACCTGATAACAGTGTGATCCAGTTCCTTGTGGATTCATTTTCACTCTGTTTTCCTTTCACTCCCATTTTCTTGTTTTCTCACTGTGCACTGATTTCTGTTGCTAATGTGCATCATTTGCAGTTATTTTGAATAATATGAGACCTAGGGTGGTATCATGTTCCTCCAGAGAACATGCGAATTTGCCTTTTGCAATGGGTAGAGCACTAGCAATCCTGGATCACCTATGCATTATTATAATGATTAATAATATTGAATTTCAACTTCAGTCCATGGAAGATAAGACTATTTTTTTCTGGGCACTCTTTGTGTCTTGGGAATATATCTAATGCATAAAGTACTTACCAACACTCACTTAGTTACTGAATTGCATCTTTTGTTTCTCCAGTAACAAGACACCAGCATAAGCTCTTTGAGGCTTCTCAGTCATCACCCACCTTTTAAGGAATCAGTAACCACTGATTTTCTGTACCTGTTCATCTAGGGCTGGACCTTGCATAATTTCCTCATCCATGCTGGCATGTCAACTAGAGTTGTCAATTTTCATGTCTCTTTAGGAAACCATATTGTTGAGATTTCCTAGGTAGGAAAAACCCTGTCATAAATAGAAGACATTATCTCACTGCAGACATCCTGATCCTCTGACTTTTACAATCTTTCCACTCTCTTTCCTCAGCTTTCTTTGTGAATTAGGTGAAAAGGATTTGCTGGAGATTTATCAACTGGGATTAGGCATTCCCATGGTCAGGTGTTCTCTGCATATCAACCAATTGTGAATCTCTGTAGTAGCCAACCATCTACTGCAAAAAGAAGCTTCTTTAATTGTGGGTGAGAGCTACAGTAAACTGTGGGCATAATGAGATGTATTTATAACACAGAAATGATATTGGTATAGGAAGATCACATTAGATTGGCTCTCCTCTAGAGTCTATGACCTCTTCAGCCATGGATAATTGGCCATGTTTGCAGTAGCAAGCATGAATTCCCTCCTAATAAATAAGACTTAGGCTCAATTAAATAGCTTTTGGTTAACCCCAAGTTTAAAAGTGTTACTCTTGAACTGCTAGGGTTATCTTGCTGATAGGACTTTTGATTGCTTTTTCTCCCTGGGCAGCTCATACAGAACCTTCTGCTACTAAGAAATAGTTCTCAGGGAAGAAACTTTCAGATACTTTCCAGCTCAATTCCTCCAAGTTCTGTGTAAGAAGTGTGTGTGTAGAGGGGAGGGGATCTGTTTTCACTAATATGGTCTTAGCTTCAGGTTCTGGAGACAATCAAGGGCAACCACAATAGCCTAGGTTGTTCTTATACCACTTTGACCAACAGCTATAAGGGAGGTTCCCCATGTCTGGAACTGGGTTTTCTTTTGTCAGAATGTCTATGGCTCTTGGAAAGAACATTGTCGCCGGGCGTTGGTGGCGCACGCCTTTAATCCCAGCACTCGGGAGGCAGAGCCAGGCAGATCTCTGTGAGTTCGAGGCCAGCCTGGGCTACCAAGTGAGTTCCAGGAAAGGCGCAAAACTACACAGAGAAACCCTGTCTCGAAAAACCAAAAAAAAAAAAAAAGAACATTGTTACTCTGTATGACATGATGCCATTTGTGTGTGTGTGTGTGTGTGTGTATTTGTAAGTAAACATAAAATAATGTTTCCCCACAGCTTCCCCAAGCATCCTTAGCATCATTTATCTTCTCCTTCCTCCCCCTAAATCTCCCTCTGCCTCTGTATTAGCTTTGCCCATTCTCCATAAATGCCCCTCCCTGTTTTCTCATTTCCTTCTTCATAGAATACTGTGGCACCTGATACTGGAGTTTAAGTTTGTGATGATTTTTTAAAGAATAGTTACTTATAGGATTTCAGTGTTCATCATTTACCGTTCCCTTCTGAGCACTTTAATTCATTACATTTTGAAATATTGCTTTTGTAAAATGTATAATCAATATGCTTGTCTCCATATTTTCTTAAAAAATAAATTGATAGACTATTTTGATATTTAACTGTACAATATCAATGAATTGTAATCATTTTGCTGTAAGGTTTTGATCATTAAGGGCATAATGTCTTCTATTTACATATTGAACAAAAACTAATAACTTTTGCAAAAAAAATATTTCATATCTTAACTATAAGCTAGTAAACTGGAAATTTTCTGAGTACCCTAACACTGTTAAAGAATATTATACTTACTTTTGAGTTATTGGTGGATCATTTGTGGCCTGGGATAGAACTTCTGCAGTAACGTAAGTGGGAACTTTGGCTAGTTTTTGTCAAGCTATGGAGGTGATTTTGAAATATTTGGAGATTTTTTGTCCTGATAATTCAGAAATCTTGATCAAGGCTATAAGAAAATATTAGTTTTGATTCTCTACAGCAGTGGTTCTCAACTTTCCTAATGTTGCTACCCTTTAATACAGTTCCTCATGGTGTGGTGACCCCCACCATAAAATTATTTCATTGCTACTTCATAACTGTAATTTTGCCACTGTTATGAATGGTAATGCAAATATCCGATATGTTTGCTCTGTGAAGAAGTCATTCAACCACAGTGGAATCATGGCCCATGGGTTGAGAACCACTGCTCTAAGGCATAGACACAGCAGTAAAGACACTGAATACACACTGAGGTGAGCATTTTTCTGAAATACTTTCAAGGCCATCAACATTGAGAAGTGTATGGCTAAAAGTAAAGTCGATAATTTCTTTAGCTAATCATGAAAATATATATGCTTTATAACTTTTTACTTGGCTTCCTCAGCTTTACATATGTTGAGTACATAGCTAGACCAAATAATGTAGACATTTTAGGTACACTTCAAGAATCTCGTAGATCAAAACCAGCTTGTCAAAAAATAACATCTGATGATTCCCAATTTGTAATGGAAGTCACTTTAAATCACTGATGACTCAGAGAAGAATGCTTTTAAGTAGGCAGGAAAAGATGAAAAGTCCATTCCAATTTACCCACCATAGATGGAGAAGACTGACAGACCAGAGAAGGGAAGAACATTAGCTTGGGCGCTGTGTACTACAAGAGAACAGTTCTGCTCTACAGGCACCAACTCACTTCTGGAGCTAATAGAACCTCTTCCACCATTGCAACTGGAAGGTTTTTTTTTTGGTCCTGCTGTCCCCATGGTCCCACAGCCCATTTATAAAATAATCACTCAGAAGCTTATATTAATTATAACTGCTTGGCCATTAGCTCAGGCTTATTACTGACTAGCTCTTACACATAAATTAACCCATAATTCTTATTTATGTTTAGCCACGTGGCTTAGTACCTTTTCTCAGTTCTGTCTTGACATCTTGCTTCCTCTGTGTCTGGCTGGTGACTTGTGATTCTGTCCTTATTCTTCCCAGCATTCTCCTTGTCTGCTCACCCCACCTATTCTTCCTGCCTGACTACTAGCCAATTATCATTTTATTTATCAACCAATCAGAGCAACACATATCCACAGCATACAGAACGACATCCCACAGCACACTATGCTCATAATAACCTATGGTGAAGAGAATGCTTTGTTCAAAATATTCAACCTTATGTCTAACTGAAGCTACATAGAAAATGAGTTAAGCAATAGAATGGTATAAAAGCTAAAAAAAAATTTGAGCAAAGTGAAAATTAAAGCAACCACACAAAGCCATGTTAGTAGACAAAATAATCCCCATGGAAAAATTATGCTGTATCAAAATTTAGAGTCCTAAGAAAATGGAAAGTAGCTTTGTAATGCGCTTTCTAGTGGTAAGAGTATAGAAGGAGGGCATATTATTCTGTTTGAGGAATGAAAACTACACAATTTAAGAGAATAAACTTAACTACAGCTAGAATTGAACACTCAGAGAAAATAGCCAATGATGACTCTCAGCAACACTCCTATGTTGTGCCAATTTCACCTGAGTAAGTCTTGCATTGAAGTCAAAATGAAAGCAAATCAATAAATAAAATTCTCCATATCGTGACAACATTCTCTATGAGGCCCCTCTTCATCATCCCTGGTTGTATCTAACAAAATGCCTACCCTTATGTGAGGCACATAAGGTCCTTGATAACGTATAGCCATCAGGTATTTATGTGAAGGTATGATATATACCAGAGATTCCCTCAACCATAACCTTAGGCAGTCTTTCATAAATACTGCATGAGGTAGAATTATATTCATTTGAATAAAGAAGAAAACCTAACCTTATCAGATCAAGTTAAGGTATATTTATCAAGTACAAAACCATGAACAAGGCAATGAAGAGAAGTTCCTCCATGTCATCAAGGACCCAAGCATTTTGTCTTCCTACTTAATTGTCAAAGTTTCCCCACATACCTCTTGCATGATATTCAAAAAGAATGGGAAAATAAAATATAAAGGAATAAAGGAAGAAAGAGCTTCATATCCTTTCATAAGAATTCCAAATCTCACTTATTTAAATATATCATATTAAAATTCCTCTTCCATGACATCAAGTGCATAACCTACATGGCCTACCATAAGAAACAAGGAAGCCTCAGAAGGTGTGCATTTTAAATAAACTGTATTGTTACCCCAAAGTAAAACCCTCTTAATAAGAAACAAGGGAAGAGTGGATATACATTGGCAGACAGCCATATCTCGCACTTATATATACTTTCTTGCACTCATGCTGTTCGAGTAAATGGAATTCTGGAAGATGTGGTTATATTTTATCCACAACATGAAATTCACTTATGTTCTGTTGTCATTTAAAGACAACCATGTGTTTCATGTACAGATAAACAAAGAATGAATCACACAAAAGTCTAGGTCTAGGGCTTGGTCAATCGACCTGTGTCCAGGACTATTATTAGGAAAAAGATGTCTATAGAGCAATAGTTTTTCTCAGAAGCAAGCATAGATTCACTTAAACTCATTTCAAGATGAAAATGTGCTAAGATGTTCAGTAAATAATGTATTTATCACAAAAAATGTGTCATGAAATCACATTTGTATCAGATACATATAAAATGTTGTGGTAGATACAAAACAGGAACAGATCCAGGTTTTAAATATAGTATATTTGCCAAGAGAGGTCACTCTTATATACAACTTGATTAATACAAAATATGTCAAAAATTTTATAAAGTTACAGGAATTCCCATGACATATGTATGTACTTGATGGTGGTGGAGACAGAAAAAATGGAATTGTGGATGTAATAAGCAGAACAAAGGAGTAAAGAGTTGGAATCCCACCTAGGCTGACAATATGGGTATGCTACACTCAAGCCGCATGACCTCCCGTAAACAAAATGCGCCAGGGAGTGTCATAGAAAGGTTGGAAGGAATAATGTGTAAAAATTACTTAGATAAAAATGTAAAAATGACCACAATGTAGTAAAAAGACCTCATGTGCAGTACCTCCTAGTATTGTAGTTTCCCCCAACATACAAACGAAACCGAGTGAGGGCTTTGTGAAACTGGAAGCTATACAGCTGATTGTGTGTGAATAGGAAAGGAGGAGGAACATGGCAAAGAAACACTCTCTAAATTTGCCAGTCAGAATAGGGGAAACAGAGAATGAGTGCTCTGAGATAGAGCTGATGGGTAATTATTTGAAATGTTGCTGAATATTTATTTTTATGTTCATTTCCAATAACAAAATCTAGAGATATGTTTCACAAAGTAGCACATCAGCAAAATTTCAATAACGATTGAATGTGGAGGCCATAAACCTGAAATAAAAATTCACATCCTAGTGTGAGACCAAAAGAGAAAACATTAAAATTAGACCTGCATTTTTAAAATTAATCCAATAACAAATTTTAATATATATATATACATATGATTATATATAATCATATATATATATTACATATATATAAAGTCTGATTTTACTTTCATTATGTATGTGTGTGTGCTTGCATCTATGTGCAAGTGGCTGCAGAGGTCAGAAGAGGGCATCAGATTCCTTGGAGCGGGAGTCATTGCTAGTGGCCATAAGCCACTCAACATGGGTACTCGGAACTGAAATTGCGTCCCCCAGAGGAACAAGAATTCCTCTTAATCACTGAGCCATTTATCCAATTCCTAAACCTATTTTATTAGTACCTTTTAGAAAGACAGTCAAATGATTGAGAGGTACAAAGCTTTCGGGTAAATCTCCAACAGCTCCTCTCTTATGAGCATCACTCTATGGTTCCTTTGGTGCTTAAAAGACATAAATGAAAAGTCACCTCTTTGGTTTCTTGTAGAAACATTTAAGAAAAAAAAATTTAAGCCCAGTGACATAGCTGACTACCCCTCTGGAGGCTTTTGTACTTTTTATAGTCTAAGATCTCTCATCTTTATGAAAGGTCAGGTCTGCATTTGTTCCACAGATTTCAGGAAATATTTAACATTTTGAGAGAAAATAAAATAGTGATTACCTGCCATAATACAGTATAGCATGTATATTTGCATCTTCAGTTAAGCATGAATAGAAATAACTTTCTTTTAAAAAAATCAACATTATTATTTGTGTTAACTAATGTGGAAAATTAGACAATAATTTCTGAGCGAGAGCTTCAGGATATCCTTGATAATCTATACAAACCTTCTGAATATGAATATTTGTTTAAGTGTAGCTACAATTCTTTACACTAAACTGAATTAAACAGGTCACTTCTTATATCTGAAACTATGTTATTAATTATTTTACTAACTGGCCTGGTTTAAAGTTCATATTTGGTCCATTTTTTGAGAATTTGAAATATGAATAATGCATTTACATTATTTCCTCCTCCTTCCTCTAACTCCTCTCATGTTCCGCTATACCTTACCATATGCACGACCTCTTATACTTTAATTATACATATTTACAATTAAAGAATATAGGTATATATATATTCTGCTGAGTTCATTTAGTGTTGCGCATATGTATATCTGATTAAGGCTGACCCTTTTGTATTGAAAAGCTAGTTAGGGTGTGCATTCCTGGAGAAGGATGATTCTCCTTCTCTCAGCAGTTGTTCGTTACATGTAGCTCTTCATTTTGTGTGGAGCCTTCTGAGATTTCCCCATTCACATTGGCATGCCAACTGGTTTCATTATTGTTTGGGTCTTGTTTACATGCTATTGTTGAGAATTCATGGTACAGCCCGCCTGACATATATAGAAAACACTATCTTGCAGCAGATTCCCTGGTCCTCTCGCTCTTACAATCTTTCTTTCCCTTCTTTCTGTCATGGCCCCTGAGTCTTGACTCTAATGGTTGTGTTGTGAAAGTATCAGCTGAGGTTGGGCAGCCCACAGTCAGTTGTGCTCTGCATTCTAATCAGCTGTGGATTTCTGTAATGGTCTCTGTCTGCTGCTAAAAATAAAAAAGCTCCTTGAGGAGGGATGAGAGTTACACGTACAGGTACAAGACTAAGTATTTAGAATACAGTCAGAAATTATACTGCTTTTGGAAAATGGTAGTAATAGGTTCTCTTTTGTTGTCTGTGGCCTTATCAACCATAGGTAGGTAGCTGACTAGGTTTACAGTATCAGGGCATAAATTCCTTCCTATTGAGCAAGTCTTAAGTCTAATTAGACATCTGTAGTTATCCCCAAGACATATGTGCCACTATTTTACCTTTGGGGATATCTTGTCATGCTGGTAAATGTGGTAGGCACTACATCAGGGTAGAATCATTGATTGTTTTTCTTCCTTGGGAATTTGTTTAGCAAATTTTGATATTATAAGAGCTAGTCCTCATGGAGAAAACTTATAGGTCACATTCAGCTCATTTTCTCCAAGTCCTGTGTGCAAACTCGTGTGTGTGTGTGTGTGTGTGTGTGTGTGTGTGTGTGTGTGTGTGTGTGTTCAGCAATAGGGACTAATCTTCAATCTCTGGTAATTAATCAAGATCAATGACAATAACCTATGTTTCTTTGAAATTTTAATAAGGATAAACTATTTAAAGTCAAATTAGAATAAAATATAGATATCTCTAAAAAACTGAAAACTCTACTGTGACCAACATGTTGAAATAGTCTTTCAAATTCAGTGCAGACTTCAGATAAGGCAGTATTCATATGCCTTGAAAAGGTTAATGATTTTAATAGGTTTTGTAAAGTATGTTGATAACTTCTCAATCTACTTCTTTCTTATAATTTATACGTTATCATCAAATTTATACAATCAGATAGACTTTTAAATATCTTCCAGAGAACACTTAGTAGGCATTAACATCCTTAGGAATAGAAATCTAATTTCAACAAAAATACATCTTTTTTATAAAGAAAAACTCAATAATGAATCACAAAAAAATTTTCAAAAGTCAAAATAAAAATCAGCATCAATATCAATCTTTAATTAAAACTGCTTTTCAGTTACCCTGCATGAGTGACTAGTTGAATATTACCTGTAAAAGTATCATTATATATCAATTATGATTAACTTGATCAAGTTCACATTTTATGAAGCACATTTATCCATAGAGACATATGAAAAGTAACATGCTTTAAAAAGTCAATTTTTAATCATGCAACTTCTTGGAAGAGGGAGCAGAAATAATTTAAGAGCTAACAGATGAGGAGGGAAGCTGTGACATGCTCTGGGCATGACGTGACTGTTGCATTCATCAACCACAGCAGCTGTTGTTACCTTCATGAGACCTGGACAAGATCAAGCTAGTCAAACTATCTATATAGAAGGAGGAGGAGCCACAGAAATCCCACCCTTATGGAAGGAGCTATACGCTGTTAATAGCTGCTGAGGGAAAGACAACCATTTTTCTTTGATAATGAAGCTTTGATAGGCTGCCCATACTCCAGTGGATAACCAAACACCCCTCCACATATGAGCAGCACTAATTGGATTCAGGTTTATTAATAACAATAAAAAGAGGATATGAAATTGCAATGGAGACAGGAGGAAACTAGAGAGAGTTAGTGCTGGACAGGTATAATCAATGTACATTATATAAATATATAAACATTTTAATAATTTATTTTTAATATATATTTTATTAGTTCTTTGAGATCTTGGTATAACATGTATTGACCATATTTATGCTGCTTACCAAACTCCTTCTAGATCCATACTGCCTTACCCACTGTGGTAGTTTGAAAATGGCCCACAAAGAGAGTGGCACTATTAGGAGATGTGGCCTTGTTGGAGGAAATGTGTCTCTGTACGGGTGGGCTTTGATATCTCTTGCTCAAGCTTCCTTCAGTATGAGAGTCAATCAACTTCATACTGCCTTCTGATCTGATCAAGATGTAGCACTCTCAGCTCCATCACCACCTCTGCCTGCACACCTCCATGTTCCCTATCATGATGATAATGGACTAAACCTCTAAAACTATAAGCGAGACATTCCAATTAAATGTTTTCTTTATAAAAGTTGCTACGGTCATGTTGTCTCTTCACAGCAATAAAAATCCTAACTAAAACATCCACCTACCAAACACTGTATCCAATATGTGTGTGTGTGTGTATGTGTGTGTGTGTGTGTGTGTGTGTGTGTGTGTGTGTGTGTGCGCCACTTTATGTTGCTCTAATATTATTTGGTTTGTGACCTTCCACTAAAGCCTAATTGATCTACCAGAAGCTACACCTTTACAGAAAACTACTTTTCTTATTCCTGAAGCTATCAATTAACAGTAGCTGCTGGGCTAGAATTGACTAGCTAAAGATTTCTCTGTTAATTGCCAACTATTATAAAAAGAACCTTCTCTGATGATGGCTGAAATCCTTACAGATCTATTGGTGTTCTAGCTTGCTTTCCATTGGGTGATAAAACACCATGACCAGAAGCAATTTGGGGAGGAAAAGGTTTATCTGGCTTTCACACCTTTCTCACAGTCCTTCTTGAAGAGAAGTTAGGATAGGAACTCAAGTATGGAACCTGGAAGCAGGAACTAAAAAAGTAAAGGAAATAAAGGAGCATAGGTTACTGGCTTAATCCTCATGTTTTGCTCATACATATATATATATATATATATATATATATATATATATATATATAATTCAGGATCAACTTCCAAGGGATGGCAATGGTCTAGGCCCTCCCACATCCATCATTAATCAAAGAAATAACCTCACAGACTTGCCTACAGGGAAACTAAATGGAAATGGTTTTCAACTGATCAATTCTTCAACTGATCTCCCTCATTTGTTATTTTTTGTTAGTCTGTGGCTTTTGGAGGAAGCATTATTACCTCTAGTGGTGTAACTTGTTTAAAAAGAATATATATATATAAAGAATATGTATACATATATATTTCTATGCAAACATAAAATAATTGTTTCCTTATGACTTTTCAAACACCCTTAGTGTTTTATTCCTTAGTGTTTTAAATCTCTCTTTCCCTCTTTATTATCCTCCCTCTTCCTTTCCAGTTTAAAGTCTCTCCCAACCCATTTTTCCCACTTCCCCTTCATAACACCTGTGTCCTACTATATGTCCCCCTCTTTAGAGCTCCTCCTCCTCCTTCTGCATAACTTCAGGTTGCACTTTCACATCTAAATAGTCAAAACAATGATCCGTAAATCAGAGATAACCGGCAGCATTTGTCTTTCTGGGTCTGAGTTACCTCCCTTGGTGTAATATCTTTAGTTTCATCCATTTTCCTTCAAGTTTTATCATTTCATTTTTCTTTATAGACAACTAATATTTCATTGGGTAATGTACCACATTTCATTATCCATTCTTCAGTTCAAGGACATTAGTTTGTTTTCCTAGCTATTGTGAATAGAGTAACAATGAGCAAGGCTGACATTGAGTGCTTTGAGATATGTCAAGAAGTTGTAAAGCTGGATCATATGGGAGACTTACATTTAACTTTCTGAGAATTTGCCTCACTGATTTCCACAGTGAGTGCATCAACAGTAAATGAGGGGTCCTCTTTCCCTGCATTCTCACCAGCCTTTGTTGTCAATTGTTTTCTTGACCTCGACCATTATGGCTGGGATAAAATGAAACCCCAAAGCACTTTCAATTTGTATTTTACTAATTTATTAGGATGATGGACACTTTTCAAGGTATATCTTAGTCAATTTTATTTCTTCTTTTGAGAATTCTGTTAAAAATCATAACTTGTTTCTTTAATTGGGTTGTTTCTTTTTTTTGTGATTCTTTGTTTCTTGTGTTATTTTTGTATCCTGGATATTAATCCCCTGTCAGATGTCTTGTTTACAAAGTTCTCCCTCACTCTGCATACTTCTTTTTTCACTTGGCTGATTATTTCTTTTATATATGAATGTTGCTTTGGACAGCATTTGTCAAGAAAATCAGAACACTTGTAACTCATATGGCCAGCATGACAGGAACATGTTGGTGCATTATTTGTTCAAGATTTTCAAACTACAGTTCTCTTAAGGATATTTTTTTCCAGTAACTTAGCTCATTGGATTAATGTTTTTATCATTTACTACATCTGGGACTTGGTGCTAGACTATGCTTCCTGTAGAATGGTAGTGTTCACAGCCAAGGAATCTGGCCCTGAATTTTTCCCATGAGTTGTCGGTTGCAGAAGGAACTTCCACTAGTAATTGTTGGACAGCGTCTTTTTCAATTTTTCCGGGGATGAGTGCTCTAAGTACTTATTTTGATTTGATTGTCTAATCATCCACAATACTTTTATTAAATCTCTTTTCTGCATTTGACAAGGGGCTTTTCTAAGAAATGGCTATGATATATGATTATTATAATTCTAAAAATTGAAAGTTGGTCTTATCCACTTGTCACAATGATAATATTCTAAATGGCAACAATGCATTTTTTTTCTCCTTCGACATTTTATATAATTAATCTTTTCGTCAGTTGGCACAAGACTTTTTATCTGCCTCAGGGTTAGTTAAATATTAGTTAAATATTAAAGGTTGAAATGGCAGTTTAGTTATTATGAGAAAATTCAAAAATAAAAAAGTAAATGTCTACTTTTGATATTTGATGCAATATCTGCAGTCACTGTTCACCTTGAAACACAGTATTTGTAGAGAAAAACAGAATTCCTTACATATTCTTAATTCTTATTTAGTATATCATTAACTGAAACTAAGAGAAATTCTAATATAAATATTTTTTCACAGATGAAAAAGGATTTTTTTCTTCATGGATGTGGAGAAAAACCAGAAATAACCCTGATGACATAAAAACACCTAAGGAATATGATGCCTTTTTCCCAAGGACCTGCACTTAAAGAGTGGTGGGGACTTATGTCACATCTAGCATGGAAATGAAAAAGGTATTTAGGCCCTAGCTTGTTTGGATGCATGATAATCAACTTCTATCCAGAGCAACCTAACTGAACAATTCTTCCTGTTTCAAAAAGAAGATCTGAGTTTCCACGTGTTCATCATGGAGGCAGTAGATTTCTAAGGAGGGAGCGGTCTTAATTAAGGCAGTGCAGTAGAAGCTGGCTGGAGCCTTCTGTGATCCCAGAGGCTCCTGGAACCAGTCACATCTTAGCATTCTTCTGCCTCTCTCTAGCATTCAGCAGTTCTAACTAGTTGATGACATGGCTATCTACAGCAGTCACATAGACTAGTTCCATTCAGCACCACATGTATATTTTCAACACTCAGGAAAACTTGAATACTTATCAGTGCCATCTATATGGGATCAGACCAAGATACCCAATTCACACTATAAGAGGAGAAAATACAAGAAAGCAGTAAATGGATCCCAAAACTCCCTTGCCCAAGGAACTAGGCTCAGTAAATCAAAGCCCTATTTCAAGTCAGTTTTGGAAGTCAAAGACTTGGGGGTCAAAATGGGTTCAAAGATATTTCTAATATCAAAAACCAATTAAGATTCAAAATTTTGGTCTATAATGTCCTGCTTTCATTCAATCTGCCCTAAATTGGTTTAAAAACATTGCATTATGAGATAGTTGTATTTTGTTTTTAACTTTAAAAAAAAATTCTGTGTATAAGTTTTTACCTGAGAGTATGTTTCTGTACCACATGCATACAGTACCCAGAGTGTCAAGAAGATAATGTTGGATCCCATGGAACTGGAGTTACAGAAAGTTGTGAGTTGCTGTGTGAGTGCTGGGAACTGAACCCAGGTCTTCTGGAAGCATAACTAGCACTCTTAACTTCTGAATCTTCTCTCCAGCCTTAAGACAGTTATATTTTGTTTTTGCCCATTTGAGTTGCACTTTGAGAAGATTAGAAACATCTCTATAATATCCCTATAAAATTAGATGCAATTTTTATAGAAACTTTATTTTGTATATAATATAGAGTTCACATGTTATAATTATATTAGGTATGCTACTTATAAAATAACTTTTCAGATTTATTTATTTTATGTTCTTTGTATAAGTGTTTGCTTGCATATATTATGTGTACCATGTGGGTGTCTGGTGCCCACAAGGGTCAGAAGAGGTCATTGGATTCCCTGGAACTGGGTTTAAGGGTGGGTTCTTGGAACCAAACTTGAACTCTCAAAAAGAGCTCTCAATGAGTGCTCTTAAGCACTAAGCCATCTCTCAAGATCCTATAAAATCTTGATAAATATGTAAGTTCTAGAAAACTAGCATCAGACATTTTTAAATGCCTCTGATATCCATTTAAATTTCCATTTTCATCCAAGAAAGGATGAAATGAAATCACTTTCTAAGAGGGAGTAGGAATAGATTTTACAATGCCTACCATCACCAAGCTTTATTATTGATAATGGAACTTGAAGGTGTGGTGCTAGGAATAATAGTATATTTTGTTCTGTTTCTCTGACTGATGTTCCTTAAAAGTGGAGAACTGATTAATAAAGAAATTTACAATAACTATAAGATGCCACTTCCTAAAACTGTAGACACTCACAAGCAACACTGTAACTAAGAGCATCAGACATGTGAGTTAACACAGCTGTTTAGTAAGATCCTATTGTAGTTCATAACTACCAAAAATAAGTATTTAAATCTAAGGTAAGCTTTTGTCTACTTTGTTACTTCCCTCATCCATGCGTTGCTTCCTAGCCAAGCCAGAACCACATGAGAGTCTGCCTGTCAGCATTAAACTGTGGCGTGAAAAACAGAAATTATCTTCTGTGTGCCTAAGACAAGATGGGCCACCTCTTCAAGGATAATTCTATCTGTACATAGCAACCATATGCCTTATGCCACCATTTTCACATTAAGTAGGTCATCAGTGCGTAGCTGTTGATAATTAATGGATCCAAATTCAGTCACTTGATTTGCAGCTACATGAGAGTTACAGAGTTACATATTTTGATGGCATGGAATTTCTACTGTGTTTGACAATGACTAGTGGCTGGATTTTCTTACATGAATTTGAGTATTTCTTCTTATGTGAAATCCAAGATTATTTTATAAATAAATAAAAAGCCTTAAAAAAAATGACAGTGCAAAGTTAAATGCCCCAAAATAGAGACTTCTGGCCCCACTGGAAAGTTTATGTTTAATTTTTTATCCTTTGAAGATTGTGAAGATTTCATCAAGCGAGATTGGAATTTTCTCCTCCCCATCATGTTTCAGGAGCAACTCCCGTTATTTAAGCATGAACAGTGATGATAGGTAAGGGACTCATATCTGGGACAGGAGATTCAAGACACATCTTTATACTTCTTAATGAAAGCATCCCTGGGTATTATAAATTCATTCTACTTATAATATTCTGAACCCTAGTTTTGACATTTTATTGTTTAAAATTAACTTGTGTAGAGAGGTGAATCTGAGCAACAGATTGCCTGACTGTCACGAGGTCCCAGAGCCAAGAGCTGCAAAGTGTGAGGTACTGAGACATAAGTAGAAAGAAAGAAAAAGAAAAAGAGCACCCATTCATAGCTTGTAACGGGCACAACTCCGTTGGCTTAGGATTTGTAAAATGAATAACTGCTACAAAAGAGAAGTAGACTGATGAATCCAGCATCTGAGGATATCTGACACACCTGGCAAGGCAGCCATGTGAAAGAGGAAAACAGACCCCTCTGCTTTCAGCTCCTCTGACTAGCAGCAGAATAAGTCACAGACGGTGACTCAGAAGTACACTCATTCCCCTAGGACATTATTGCCACACAGGTGTCATTTCTCTCGTGATGAAATTATTTCAGAGGTTTAGAGCTTCTCTCTCCTAATACTTGAACTCTGGATTTTTTAAAATAGTTTTCCTGTAAGGCAAAGCCTAATTCGGATACATACTACATTTGGTTAACATAAGCATAACATGAAGAAAAGGAACAAAATCTGTGCAGTGAAAATTTGTGACATCATTTCAGCAAAAAACATCTGGGGACTGAAGAAGGTTTGAGGTCTGAGAGACAAATTTATAATCTAGTATAAAGCCTCGACATAGGAAATGACCAATAGGCCACAGTTAACTGGAGCCTGGTGAAACTGTTTACCTGTTGGGGGAGGGATGAGAACAAGGTGAAATTAATGGAAATACGGGGAGAGACTGAATGAGGCTTATTTCAATATTCTGAGCACAAATGGTGGCCTTCATCTATCGTCTGAGCCTTCATTAGCAACTGCCCCTGAACCCTGAAATAAATGGCAATGCCTTTGTCTTACCACTAACCTTACAAAGTATGAAAAGAGCTGAGATAATGACACCTGTGATTCAAACAGTACATTGAAACACATTAGTGGCCTCTTAGGTGGCTTAGCAGAGTCCTTTGAATCTAATAGATTTCTAGGAGAATGTCAGCACAGAAAACAATGGTCATAGTAAAAAAAGAGTTCTTGGCAAAGGTAAAAATGATAGCACATATTGAAAAAGATATAGATAAGTTATAAGTAAAATTAATTTAAAATATTTTATTACCTACATATCAAACTATATTCACATTTACTTTTAGTCATGTTTCATTTAGGATACTCTGATTTCATGTAAACTCATACAAGAGAAGTCAAAACTGAAAATAGGTAGTCCCGGCAGCTCAATGGAAGAGCCCTTGCCTATCATGTGTGAGGCTTTAGGTATAATGCCCCGTACTTTAAAATAAGTAAATAAAAATATGAACTAGCCATACAAAATTTACTTTTACGTTTTTAGGTAGCTTTTCACTTGGACTAACAGAGAGTGCTATATGAACTATGATGTACCTGGATACAATTTAATTTTAAAAGGTTTAATATGAACAAATTTGACTACACACACACACACACACACACACACACACACACACACACAATCCTTTTATAAGGTTATGTAAATACAACTGTTGAAAGGAAACAAGTTGAAAGGAAACATTTGCAAGCTATATCTTGGAAAAGGACTAATTTCCCTAATGTAAATTTTAGAATACTTTTAAAGAAGATAAAATACATGAACAGATAAGTTATCTCAAATTCCGGGTATGTTCGTTATAAATATATGAAAAGATGCATTCTCTTCATTATAAGATAACTGCAAATTAGGTCTGTAAGGGTAGTTCATCCCTCACTGATCATACTGATAAGTTTTAAAAGCAGAACTGTTGATGAGGCTATGGTGAAGCAGGTAGTCATAAAATGCTACTGAAATTTCTTACCTGAACAACATCTATGGAAATAAATACAATAACATCTAACTTATCAGAGTGGGATGCGGTAATATTTTATTTGTGCAGAAACATGGTGATATTTTATTTGTGCTTTAATAAAGTTTGCCTGGAGATCAGAGGAAATAGCAAGCCATTTTAAGTAAAGACAGAAGTTAGGCAGTGGTAGCACAAGCCCTGAAGTGATAACTTAGTAGGCAGGGTCTCTATGTATTCAAGGTCATACTAGGGAATGGAGCCAAGCATTGTGACACACGCCTTTAATCCTAGTACCAACCATAGAGACCTGGAGGTCTATACAGACAGACAGTGACAAGGAAATGAGGTAGCTGGGCTAAGATAGCCAATGAGAAGGCAGAATAGCAAGGCAATAAAGGCATGGGTAAGACAGGAAGTAGCTTGCATTTGGAAGCTGCAGAGTTGGTGAGGTAAGGTTGGCTGGTGGCTTTCCCTATTTCCCTGATCTCTCTAAGGCTTTACCCCTATATTTGGCTCCATGTTTTTTATTTCATAAGACACGACTTAGAAATTCGTCTATAGTGGGAAGTTAAGGCAAACCTCACAAACAAATATTTCCTCTCAATTAAAAAGTTGTAGTTAGTTGGTTTATGATGCATGTGTGTCTCTGTGTGTGTGTGTTACATTTTTTTAATGTAGCAAGGCAGCAATCCCATTTCTATAAGTTTACTCTAAAGATACAACAGGAAAAAACATGCAAATAAATTTCTTTATTACTGCATTCATTGGAACCTCCATATAGCCTTCCATAGGCCAGTGGTTGAAAATGTCATGTTACAGCAAGATAGTGAGGCAGTATGTATTTTGTTAAGTAAATACTAATACTGTAAATTAATGTGGAGTGATATATAGAGAAGACAGTGTTAAATAAAGTCCTATCAAAAGATTATCCTCAAAATACTATCTTTTTTTTTAAGGAACAAAAGAAAAAATAGAAAAGTATAGAAAAGAGAACCTAGAGAGTAGTGAGACGGAGCTGGAATGACAGGAATATAAGAAAAAGTAAAGGGGCTTCCATAAATGGACCTTTCTCACAGGATCTTTGGAGAATGTTAATATTCCATATGCTCAAGAAAACTAATTTTTTTTTAAAAAATCACCTTGCCTAGGGAAATGTACACCACAATAATTAACCAAAACAAACTCCACCTGAGAATGTAAACTGCACTCTATGGCAGAGAGAAAGAAACTTTCAAACTTAATATCTATTGTCTGAATTGTATTTTACTAAGTGAAATGTATAAACCTGCAGCTGTTCATGAAGCATAGTATGATAACTTAATGCCTGCATACAACACGTGTGGTGGGTGATTTGGATTGCTAACGCGATTGGATTAAGGAACACCTAGAGTGTTGGTGAGGCATCTCTTTGGGAATGTCTTTAAGATTGTTTCCAGAAGAAACTAATTGAGGAGAAAATCCTACACAGTGGATGTGAATGCCACTGTCCATGTGCTAGGAACTCCAATGGGGAAGAAAGGTGTATGTGTGCCTGTGTGTGTGTGTGTGTGTGTGTGTGTGTGTGTGTGTGTGTGTTGTTAAAAAAACACAGCAAATTCTGGAAGAATCTCCGATGTGAACAAGGAAACTTACTTCCCTGTGCCACACCCTAGAATTGCTCTCATTGCCTCCCTGACATAGTAGACTATACTTTCAAATCATGAGCCAAAATAAACCGTTACTCCCTTAAATTACTGATTTCTTTGTATGTGCCTGTGTATATGTGTTTGCATGTACACATGGAGGTAGAGGTCAGAAGTCAACATCAGGTATCTTTCTGAGTCCTTTTCCACCTTGTTTTTCAAGGAAGGGTCTCTCACTGACCCTAGAGCTCACCAAGTTAGCTACACTAGCTGGTCAGTACTCCCCAAGTAATCTCCTGTTTCAGCCTCCGCAGTTCTGGGATAACAGGTCCCAGTTGTCATTCATGGCTTTTTCACATGAGTTCTGTGGGACTAAACTCAGGTCCCCAAGTTTGCATGTCAAGTACTTTACTAACAGAGCCATTTCCTCAGCCTTTTGAAGTTGATTTTTGTGAGGTATTTGTAGTGATCAAAGCATAGTAATTCATATTTCTGTCTCATAAAACTAAAACAAAAATAAATAAAACTGCACAGGGTACAGAAAAATCATTGATGGTGAAAATGAGAAGTTTCGGGTTAGTTTGCTTTGGGAAATCTACCTCTTTGTGGGTCTTCCAAAGTTCTGTTCCTCTAGCAGCCAAGCACAAGATCTCAAGGCTACTCTATAACAAGTTTGCCTAGCTCACCACTTAAAAACTACTGCAACATTTTGAAGTCATGCAACTCTTGTCTAATATCATTATAATAGGAGATAATTTGCTCAATCTTGTGACAAATCAAGATAGAATTTAATTTCTGAAATTGACTGAGAAGTTTTTTATCATATTTGATTTGATTTACAAATTTAGAAATGATGCATTATGCAATGAATATTTAGCAAATTTGGGTAATGTTTTATTTACAAAGGTAAAACTATGAGTCACTCAATAAAAAAACAATGAAACTTTAATATATACAAAAGAAAGTTAACTATAGCTTATAATTAAAGAAATTCTTTGTATGTTTGTAAGTGATAATGCAATGATAAAAATAGTTGTTCTAAACATCAATGGGAGATAATGAACTTTAGTCCTAAAAAACTAGTAAAAGGGAAACGTTTTGGTAAATTTAAATAAAAGTAATTGCTTATATTTCGACCTACTAAAAACATTTGATTTGATATATTCATATGTATCAATTCTATACATTAAGTTTCTAGACAACAATGCCCCTACAGGCATTACAAGGTAGGTATGTAGCTAAGGGTGTTATGAGGTAGGGAATTTCTTAAATGGTATGTGTTTCTCAATACTTGACTGGTGTTGGATGTTTCTGTCTAACTAATTAGTCTTTTTTTTTTTTTTTTTTTGGTTTTTCGAGACAGGGTTTCTCTGTGTAGCTTTGCGCCTTTCCTGGAACTCACTTGGTAGCCCAGACTGGCCTCGAACTCACAGAGGTCCACCTGCCTCTGCCTCCCGAGTGCTGGGATTAAAGGCGTGCGCCACTACTGCCCGGCTCTAATTAGTCTTTATCCACTAAAATTCCAGAGAAAGCAATGTTTATTGACAAAAACTTAGACAAAAGCCCCCACAAATACTGTCTTTTCTCATTGTTATTCTCATAATATCCTTATGTTAAACCTTTCTGTTCTAGAACACTAATGTCCATGATTGCACTGGGAAAAATTCCTGAGGCTATACAAATAATAATTATAGCCAAGTAAGAGCAAATGTATATACATTTACTTCCTGAAACTCTAGAAGTCTTAAAATGTCCAGTCTTAAATGAGTGAAGACCTAAGTTATTTGGAGTCTCTCCAAAACTCAGGAGACTCTTTGCATCTCCTTTTTTTCATCCTTATCACATCTACTTTTTTGACCAATGAGACAACAAATTTACAGGTGCCAGGATATAGAAAACAGACAATATTACAAGACCATATCTCTACATGTCATTATCACAGGTGATTTACTGAAAAAAGGCATTGGATCAGTTCACCCTCTGGAGAAAGCCTCTGATGCAGCAAGAGTACACAGATAAACTGGAGACCTGGGTGTAACCAATAAGGTCTAGCCTCAGTGGAAGCACAGGCAGAAAGATATCCCTTCCTGGGGGCATATCTGTGGATACTCAGGACTTTCAGCATTCAGTCCTCAAAGATAAATTCCCTTTTTGCTTAACATGTAACACACTCTATCTATTCTCCTGAAAATATTGCTTCCTCTTCTATATAAAATATAGACTTAAAAAATAAAACTATGTGGCTTGAAATCATAGAAGAGAAAATTTGGGAAGAAGAAGAGGATCAAAGGGAGGAGAAATGGGAAAAGAAAAGGGTCATGGAATGCAGTAAGAACCAATTATACCATAAATGTTTGAGGATGTCATAATGTTGTAAATAGAGTATATACTAAAAAATAAATACAAATGCCCATGGACTAGTGTGACTTCACATGGAAAATACATTAAGATATAAATGGGTCTTTTCCCAAGGAAATCCATGAACTGAAACCCCCTTAATAAGAATGGTATAGGGCTGGAGAGATGGCTCAGAGGTTAAGAGCACTGCTTGCTCTTCCAAAGGTCCTGAGTTCAATTCCCAGCAACCACATGGTAGCTCACAACCATCTGTAATGAGATCTGGTGGCTCTTCTGGCCTTCAGCGATATGTGCAGATAGAACACTGTATACATAATAAATAAATAAATCTTTAAAAAAAAAAAAAGAATGGTAGATTTACCATTGGGCATAACCCTCAAATCCAACACCATTCAAAAGTACAGTAATCTCACTTATAATCACTCCATTGAAAGTTGTGAATGCATAATTATTAAAATTAAGGTAGAAATTGCCTCCTAATAAAAATTAAATGACAATGAAAATTTTACTGCTTGAAATATATATATTCTGCCAAAAATTTTAATATTTCAGATGAAAACCTGAGAAAATTATTATCTTTTTTCTTTTTTATTTATTCCTCTCCCATATACTACATTCTGACCACATTTTCACCTCCCTCCTCTCCCCCCAGCACCTCCTGCCTTCCCTCTCACCCACCTCCTAACAACAAGGTAATCAGAATTCTTTCCCACTCAAAAGTGGTTGTGAAGCCGGGCGTTGGTGGCGCACGTCTTTAATCCCAGCACTCGGGAGGCAGAGGCAGGCGGATCTCTGTGAGTTCGAGGCCAGCCTGGTCTCCAAAGCGAGATCCAGGAAAGGCACAAAGCTACACAGAGAAACCCTGTCTCGAAAAAAAAAACAAAAAAAAAAAAAGTGGTTGTGAAAGGATGTTTTGTGTAATTGTCTCTCACAGATTTAGACTTCGAATACTAGTTGTTCGTCTTTTGTTTCAGCCCAGTTCTAGATACAGAGTTTGTGGCCTCGATTAGACTACACACTCTAATTCTGTAGACTCCTCAAAGGCAAGTTTGCAGCCAGTAAGAGACAAAATGTCTCGCAATAAAAAAAAAATATTAAGTTTAAGCTTCCCAGTCTCGAGGGTTTTTAATGGCTATAATTCATGTCGCATGTCAGAATTGCTATGATGAGGACAGTAAGGTAGAGTGCTACTATTATATGTCATCTGTCAGGAATCAAAAATATCTTCAATGCTAGTATCACAGCTATAATTTTGCCAGGATTACAGCAATTAGTGACCTGCGCAAGTCGATATTTGAATATGAAGAGGCCACAGTCACTGATCTCTTGTCCTCACTGACTGGCAAAATGGCTCCATTTTGAAGTTTCTAATCAGAATGGTTTTGCATTCTGCTCAAAGGCTAAACCTTTCTTTGCAAAGTTGTCACCTCACTTTTATTTCCATAATGAGGTCAGCGTGAAAACACACATCAGTGTAATTTCAAACTCCCAAATGTTTTCACACCTACTTAGGCTTAAACATGAATTATTACTTTTTAAAGCCACTTTTGATAAGCTTAAAAATCATTTGTTATGCTATTTTTGTTTTCTAATATAACAAGGTCTGATGGCTTAATTTAATTAAGCAAACCTTACATTTAATATGCATGCTGTATTTTCTCTAAAGAAACTACTGGTTTTCAAATTTTTCAACCCCTGAGGGAAGGTGGTTCTGCACTCAGGTCTTTTACCACTAACAACTTTCACCATATAATTAACATGTTTGCATTTGTTAACAGGCAAATTACTTGATTAAGGCAAACCTTCCTTTCTGTCATAATAAGGATATATGTTATAGTATCTGTTTAAAGAAAGAAAGATGATTAAAAGTGAAGTAGCCTTGAAGACTTGAAGATGGAGTCTATTAGGAATAAACATTGGCAATCAGATATCAGGCATCAGCAATGACAGTTTCTAGACAGGTAGCACTGCAGAATGTATGGCAGTGAGAAGGTTATCTCAAACCAGCTCTTTGAGACACAATACGATGGCAAAAATAAAAGGAGTAGAAAGGTCATCTATTAAGATGAATGATCATCAGGTACACGGTGATCTGATGAGAGACGATGTTGGCTCTTGAGGATGACTCTCCAGTTTCCAGCTTTGTAGCCAGGGAAATTGAGTGGATGTAATGTTCCTTCTTAGCACAGAAAATTTGAAATAAGATAAAAATATGGCAAGGTGGGCAAAAAATGATATAGTCAATCTCTTAAAGTTAACATACCTTAGAGACACCCAGGAGGAAAGACTCCATATAAATGGATATATATGCCAAGAATTCTGGGAAGTATTCCCCTCTACAGATACATCTTGGAATTATTAGTTCTTAAGTCATACTTGCAGTTCAGCAGTGAACTCCCTCAAGATGACCACAGCAATATGGCCAACCAGGGACTGCTGGGTAGCATCAGTTTTTGAGTCTAGATGGTGGAATAAGAGAAAGAAAATTCCACATGAAACTGAAAAAGAACTTCATTAAAAAGAGAAAGAGATGGAAATTAGAGGTGACTTGGTTTTACACAGTTAAAAATAATGCTTTCCCATACAATAAGAATAGTCAACAGTGTTTAGAATAGTCTGTCATTAATGAAACAGGAAAAAAAAATTCAAGAGAATGAACTGACTTTTATGTACCCATTATTAATCTTTTCTGATTCTTTAAATTTTCCTGACTTTGACATACAAAACAATGTACTCCATTTCATCTGTCTAGAATAACTTTTTCTTATTTCTTGTTAGATAGACGGCAATTCATTTGTTTTAAGATTAAAAACAAAAAACCAAAAGTTCTGCAACTTCCAGCTTAAGAACCCCTAGGCTCTATTAACATAATCCTCTTTTGAAACTTATCATGTTATTTCATCTTGTTCCCTGAGGAAATACACTTTGCCTTATTCATTCTCCCGATTAGTCTCCATCTAATAAAAGTGAATTTACGCTCAGAGTTGAGCCAACTTCAAAGCAGATGGTTCACATTAAGAATGATCTAGATTTCCATGACCTGCTGAGAACTCTATTGAACCAGAGGGAACATTTAATCCATCTTACTGTACCCCACACCCCAAGTTTAAGAAATGCGTTTCCATCCAAGGATGAAAGAAATGTACAAAATCATAGACAGATCTTGAGATTATCACAGAGAAAATGGAATTGTAGGAAATAAATATAGCTTGATAAATTTTCAATGTTAAAAAATTAAATATAAACCATTCCTATATACATAGGTATGTAATACAACACAGTAAATTATAAATTTATTTTTGAAATATATATATAAAATAAACTTTTTGTTTCTTATGGAAATATATGCAATATCAGTAAGTATTAATTTTATTTTTAAAAATAGGATTAAGTGGGAATGCATTAAAAATTCAAACAGAATTACATTATTCTTAATATTTTATTTATTTTGTCTGATATAATAAATCAAGTGTAATAAAATAAGTTGCTTATGTACATAATGATTTTCTATGTTTTTTAAATTTCCATACCATTTCCCCAACTATCATTTGTAGATGGAAGCATATTTATCAAGATTCTTGCTTTTCTTAGTTTCTACTCACAAATTCTATCTTCTACATATGAATAGTAAAAAGTAACCATAAAACAAAAATTAATACTTTTTCAGTTTAGGTTTCTAGTGACTGAGTAAACTAGACTTTAAGAAACACCCACATAGAGTGGTTTCCTTATAAAGTGTTTCATCCTAGACAATGAAGAATAAAAAAAGATTATCAAGAGAATAGCATTGATAATTCTAGTGTCATAGAGTCTGAAGGTATTTCTAAAAGACTCTATCTATCTATCTATCTATCTATCTATCTATCTATCTACCTCTTTCTCTTCACACACACACACACACACACACACACACACACACACACACACACACAAGGTTTCACAGAGAAGCCATAATTCTGTTTCCTGTCTAGTTTCTACAAAGTGTAAATATATGAAGACCTAGTTATCCAAGTGCTCAAGTATAGGAACTTAACTCTTTATCATAGACAGTTTTACTTTTCTAATTGGAATAGCAATCCCTAAAGAGGAATGACTTTCTATTTGCCAACACAATTATGTCTCATTGTTCTTTTGTTAAAAATAAATAAGCAAATGAATGAGTCCCCAGCTACATACTCATGTAAAGGATTATAATATTAATAGTAATTACAGTAGTATATTTGATAATTTGATATGACAAATATGCTCAAACTGTATATATTTTACTCTTTATACTTCATGATATACTTGTGTTTATCCTAGTTAAGGTTTTTATTGCTATGGAAAGACACCACAACCTTGGCAACTCCTACAAAGAAAACATTTGATTGGGGTGGCTTACAGTCTCAGATGTTCAGTCTGTCATCATCATGACGGAGAGCATGGCAGCATGTGGGCAGACATGGTTGGTGCAGGCTACATCTTAACCAGAAGGCAGCAAGAAGTTGACTGACTGTAGCTTGATAAAAGAGACCTCAAAGCCCCACCCCCACAGTGACACACTTCCTCCAACAAGGCCACACCTACTCCAAAAAGGCCATGCCTCTTAATAGTGCCACTTCCTTTGGGTCCATTTTCTCTCAAACCACCACAGTGTTTTATGAGAATTTTTTTTAGAAAATGGCAAAAATTTAGAAATAATGCCATATACTTTAAATAAAATATAAAGTAAGTGTTGTAGTTAATCACAGTTGTCAACTTGATGAGATCTAGAATCTCCTGGGAAACAGGACTCTGGGTGTGGCTGTGAGGGACTGTCTTGGTTAGGTTAATTGGAGTAGAAGCACTGACCCTTGTGGGTGACACCATGGTTTAGTCTGGGATTCTGGATTACATAAAATGGAGAAAGTGAGATAAGTAGGAGCATATATCATCACCCTCTGCTTTTTGACAGTCATTGCAAAGTGACCAAAAGCTCTTGGAAACAGTTGCATCCCTGACATGATAGGTAGTAATATTGAATTGGAGCCAAAATAAATCATTTCAGTTGCCTTTGTTAGGATACTTTATCACAGCTATAGGCAACAAGCTATGACTTAAATAAGAAATGAATCCAGCCCTACAATTGCTTTCCAAAATGTAACCATAACAAATAGTTTTCCAAACAGCCCTAGCATCATTTTTAAAATACCAAATAACATTGAGATAAATAAAATTGACTACGACAAAAAAATAGAGGCCATCATTATAGATATTGGGGATATTTAATAAGAGGAGCACACCAGCAAGATGATGAACTGCTAAAGGCTGCATTCATTCAACGTGACCTTTATTCAGGATCTACATGTTGGAAGGAAAGAACCAACTCCTGAAAAGTTGCCCTCTGACTTCCAAGTTTGCCGGGTCATTCACATGTGTGTGTGTGCATATGCAAATACAGACCACAAACATCCTGAATAAATACATACATACATAGATTTAGCAAAATGAAAAAATAAAATATCAACAATGTTGTTTTAGTAGATTAAACACAATCCTTAAAAAAATCACAAAAGAATATATACATAACTGAATAATGTCAATTGTCTATATAATCTATTGATTATACAAATCTGCATATATTAAAGAAAATTTATATTATTAAAAGCTTTTAAATAAAAGCTGATGTACTGGTCAGTTCATCTTAATATTTTAGGAAAAAAATAATATTGCTTTCAAATCTTGCAAAAGTTGAAATCATGTTTTGTTTTGCTTTTTAATCTAGTCAGAATAAACTTCATGCCAAAATCTGACAAGAATTTTAACAGAAATAAAATTTAATTGTGATTTATTATAGGTATTTACTATTACTTGTAAGTATCTATAATGATCATAAAAATTGATATATGAACAAATACCCAACAGAATACACAGATAGATGTGTAATTCATATATTAAATACATCAAAATACATGTAATTTATGCTAGCATATGAATATTACATGGTGGTATATTTTCCAGACATATCTAACAATAACTTAGAAGCAGTTCTCGGCCCGGCATATGTCCAGTGTTTAATTGAAGGTAGAAAGCTAGGCATCTCTCCCTTGCATGTCTCCTTTGCTATAAACTATGCATTAGATTTCCTGCTCAACTCCAAACACATCAATAACTTAAGTAATGTCATCTAAAATGGGTAACATGAGTCTGAGTAGCTCTAGACTTGCCCAACATCATCAACACACCAAGGTAAGAGAAACTAAGATATCTTCAAGTCTCAGCAACATTGAGTCTTGCAGGAACATCACCTCATGTTGAAACTGCCTCTTTGAGCAGCAGCAGTCATCTCAAGATGGACTCAAATTGCCCCCTCAAGAGATAATGCCTTCTCAAAGACCCCACAGAACCACACATTAAATACTGATCAAACATGCCATGATCTTTTTGATTATTTTGCTTTATCCCCCTCTGATGCCTGCATCAACCTTCCCTTATTTAAATCTGAAGCTTTTGTTAGAATTCCTAGAGACAGTGCTGAGGACACTTGGTCTATGTGTCTTCTCAACAGCAATACACCTGATAAAGTCCCTTGCTTGCCCTCACTGTTATTGGTCTCACCATTGACTTTTTGTAGCCATGACCTAGACATGGTTTGAGGACTGGACACCCCAAGATCAGGCCCCCAAATCCTCAAACAACTGAGAAGAAATATGTTGCCAAAACATTATACTTCAAAAATCATAGAAGAGACTCTGTATGATAACAAAATGTTGTACACTTGACTCCTGAAGCATGATGCTCTTACTAGTTGTTTTTTAATGGAGGTGAACCCCCTTTCTGCTTTGGTATTTGTGAGTATGCATGTGTATCTGTGTGTAGATTTGTACACATGAGTGCATGTGCCTGCAGAGGGCAGAAAAGGGCATTGTATCCCCTGGGGCTGAAGTTACAAGTGAATGAGAGCTCTCCATTATGGGTGCTAAGAACCGAACTCAGGTCCTCTGAAAGAGCAGCAAGTGTTCCCAACTGCTGGGCCATCTCTGGAGCCCTTCTTACTTCTTTCTTTCCTTTCTTGTTTTTACATACAAACCATAGTTTCTCCTCCCTCTTCTCCTCCAAGTCCCTCACCCTAACCTTTTCTTACCTCAAGTTCTCTTTAGAAAAGGTCAGACCTCCCATGGATATCAACCAGCCATGGTATACCAAGTTGTGGTGAGACTAAGCACCTCCTCTCCTATTAAAGCTGGATGATGCAATCCAATAGGAAGAAAGAGTCCCAAAAGCCAGCAACAGAGTCAGAAACAGTCCCTGCTCCCACTGTCAGGTGTTCCACAAGAAGACCAAGCTACACAACTGTAATATATATGCAGAGAGCTTAGGTCAGTCCCATACAGATTCTGTGGTTGTCTGTAAAGTCTCTGTGAGCCCCCACGGGCCTACGTCAGTTGATTCTGTGAGTTTTCTTGTGGTGTGCTGGACCTGTAAAATAATGCAAATAGATCCATGTCTATCACCTGAAGTGGATGAAAGACCTCAACATAAAAACTGATAAAACTCTGAACTGATAAACTCATAAAAACTCTGAACATCATAGAAGAGAAAGTGGGGAACAGCCTTGAATGTATTGGCATAGAAGACAACTTTCTGAATAGAACACCAATAGTGCGGGCACTAAGATCAACAATTAATAAATGAGACCTCATGAAATTGAACAGCTTCTGTAAGGCAAAAGACACCACCAAAAGGACAAAACTGCAGCCTACAAAATGGGAAAATATCTTCCCCACATCTAACATAAGGCTGATCTCCAAAATACATAAAGAACCCAAGAAACTAGACACAAACAAAGCAAATAATCCAATTAAAAATGGGGTACAGATGTGAATAGAGAATTCTCAACATGGGAATCTCAAGTGGCCAAGAAGCACTTAGAGAAATGTTCAACATCCTTAGCCATCAGGGAAATGCAAATCAAATGACTCTGAGATACCATCTTATACCTGTCAGATCAAAAACACAAGTGACAGCTCATGCTGAAAAGGATGTGGAGTAAGGGGAACACTCCTCTTTTACTGGTGGGAAACTTGTACAGCCACTTTGGAAATCAATATTGCAGTTCCTCAGAAAATTGGGAATTGATCTACCTCAAGATCCAGCTATGCCACTTGGGCATATACCCAAAGAACGTTCTACCATACCACAAGGACACTTGCTTAACTATGTTCATAGCAGCTTTATTCATAATAGTCAAAAACTGGAAAAAAAATCTAGATGTCCCTCAACCAAAGAATGGATAAAGAAAATGTGGCACATTTATACAATGGAGTATTACTCAGCTATTAAAAACAATGACATGAAATTTGCTGGCAAATGGAACTAGAAAAGATCATCCTAAGTGAGGTAACCCAGTGTTGTGGGATATTTGATCACACTGTGAAACTCTGAGACTGTTAATAGTGTATACCATAAATCAGGGGGTGGAGCCAGCAGCTAGCTGACCAGAGTTAGCCGTAGAGAAGCCAGCAATTTGGACAGAGGAAATACACAGGAAGGAAAGGGTGGGGACTTGAGTTTGGTGAATCATTTTGTTTTGATTTGGGGACAAGTGAAGAGATGTGTCTCTTGCTGAGTCCCGGCCAAAAAGCAAGGTCAGCTGGTTGCTTCTTGGTTTCTCTGATCTAACGGGTTTTCACCTCCACATCTGACTTCTGAATCTTTGTTGGTAAATAAAATGATGGAGACTTAGTTTAAACCTACATATCACAGTCATGGAAGAACTGGGTCCACTGCCTGAGCTAGGCGTTGACTGCAGGGCCATGGGTCTGCAGATGATAATTAAAATATATTAAAATAGATTCATGTACAGCTACTAAGCTGACAGAAAAATACCAGCCCAGACCCAGAAAGACAGTATGTTATGTACTAACTTATAAGTGGATGCTAGCCATAAAGTAAAAGATAGCCATGCTACAAGCTACAGACCCAGAGAGACTATGTAGCAAAGAGGGCTCAAGGGGGCAGACATGAATCTCACTGTGAAGGAGAAATAAAATAAACATCACCTTTGAAGTGAATTGGGGAGTGGACATGGGAACAGGAGGATCAGGTTGAGAAAGGAAGGAGGGAGAGACAACTGGAATGGGGGGAGCATCTCTGGGAAGAGCTAGAAACCAGTGCAATGGAAACTCCCAAGAATCTATGAGGGAGACCCTAGCTAAGATTCCTAGCAATGGGGAATAAGGAGCCTGAACCAGCCATCTTCTATAACCAGGCAAGACTTCCAGTAGAGGGATTGGGACACCAACCCAGTCAGCCACAAAACCTTCAACTTACAGTTTGTCCTGCCTACAAGATGTGCTGGGGTAAACATGGTACTGAAATTGTGGGAGTAGCCAACCAATGACTCATCCAGCTTGAGACCCACACCATGAGAAGAGAGAGAGAGCTCACCCCTGACACTGCCTAGAGGGCCAAGATCCAGAGGAGAGATATCCCAGAGATCTAGGATAGAACCAAACATGATGGGGAAAAAAGTCAATGAAATGATTCCTAACACTATTCTGCTATACTAATAGACTGGTGCCTAGTCTAAGTGTCATCAGAGAGGCTTCACCCAGCAACTGATGGAAGCAGATTTCACAGACCCACACCCAAACATTATTTACAGCTTGGGGAATCCTGCTGTTACTACTTTTGATTAACATTAATGTGTACAAAGGAAATAAAAGAAGTGGGTAGGGAGATGGCTCAGTCAGTGGGTGTAGTATTATGTAACTATGATCACACTTGTAATCTCAATTCTGGGTAAGAAGCTCGGCAGAGACAAGCAGATTCTGAGGGCTCATCAGCCAGCCAAGCTAGCTGAAACAGGGAGCTCCAGATTCAGTTAGAAATCCTGTTTGGAAGAGGAGGAGGAGAAGGAGGAGAAGGAGGAGGAGGAGGAGGAGGAGGAGGAGGAGGAGGAGGAGAAGGAGGAGGAGGAGAAGGAGGAGAAGGAGGAGGAGGAGGAGAAGGAGGAGAAGGAGGAGGAGGAGGAAGAAGAGGAGGAAGAGGTGGAGGAGGAGGAGGAGGAGGAAGAGGAGGATGACAAAGACAGCTATGGAGAATCATAGAAGAAAATTTTTCACCCACCCTCACATATATACATAGACATGCACAAATCCCTCAACATGTACAGATGTGTACAAAGAAATAATATTTTTATGTCCATAGCTCCTGACCCCATTGAAGGCCATGTCGATACCAGAGGTCTGGGCTGCTACCTGGGGCCATGTTGGTGTCTGAGGGTCATGCTGCCATCGGGGCCATGCTGATCCTTTGGCCTGTGCTTCCACCTGAACCCATGATGACATTTGAGCCTGGGCTTCTGCCTAGGACCCTGTCTGGGTCTGTGGTCCTACCACAGCCAGTGTCTGTATTGATGTTCATGGCCCATGTTGCCACCTAAGGCCACACAGGTACCCAGAGAATAAGCCACATCCTGTGGCTATGTGGGTGTCCAGGGGGCTGTGCCACAGCCAAGGCCATGCTGATCTGAGTGTCCTGCACTGTCATCCGAGGCCATTGTGTCATCTGGGCCAGGGCTGTTACTGAGGGCCATGTCTGGGTCTGTGGTCCTACAGCAGCCAGGGTCGGAGTTGATGATGTCCTTGGCTCCTGTTATCACCAAAGGCCATGTGGATGCCTGGCATCTGGTCAGAAGAGATTCTTCTCCTTTTTGTGTTTTTGTGTGTTTGTTTTGTTTTGCTTTGCTTTGCTTTGTTTGATTTTTGGTTTTACTTTTAAATTTTGTTTTGTTTGGGAGTGAGGTAGCAAGGACAGATGGTAGATGTGGGGAGACAGGGGAGATGGGTGAGATTGGGATGCATGATGTGAAATCCTCAAAAAAATCAATAAAAGTCAAAAAATAAATAAATAAAAGACAAATGAGAGAAGGAGATGAGGAGGGACTGTTCATGGATTAGAAAATTACATGGTTGACGGGTGGTGGTGGCACACGCCTTTAATCCCAGCACTCAGGAGGCAGAGGCAGGCGGATCTCTGTGAGTTTGAGGCCAGCCTGGACTACAGAGTGAGTTCCAGGAAAGGCACCAAAACTACACAGAGAAACCCTGTCTCGAAAAAACAAAAAAAAAAAAAAAAAAACAAAAAAAAAAAAAAAAAA
>CABHPP010147833.1:33682-46436 GCA_902168425.1 Peromyscus attwateri
AAAAAAAAAAAAAAAAAAAAAAAAGAAAGAAAAGAAAAGAACATGGTTATAAAGGAAATTCTCATTTATAACTTACAATGTAGCATAAAACTAATCCAAACCTAAGGTTGATCGTGTGTGTGTGTGTGTGTGTGTGTGTGTGTGTGTGTGTGTGTGTATGTGTGTGTGTGTTTGTGTGTGTGTGTGTTAGTGTGTGTGTGTGTGTGTGTGTGTGTGTGTGTGTGTGTGTGTGTCTGTATGAGGGAAAGGAAAGAGAACTGAGACAGAGAGAATCAACAGATTAAAAATTTATATAGAAATATTAAATATGTGACATGTCTAAGCAAACAGTGGAAAACAACATTTTTTTAAATTATCATTTTCAAATTTGAAAACTTAATATAGTATTTAGTGAGGGAGAGAAAACAGCTAAATATAATGGAATAGAATAAAAGTCGAGGAGTAGATCACACATGTATACTTTCCTGACTTACAAAGTAAGTTTTATTGGAATGAAAGTGGGAGAAGAATGTTATTTTCGATGAATGAACATTCAAATATCCACATAGGGAAATACAATAAGATGAGTTATAAGAACCTCTACCGCCTATCTTGCTCTTAATTTAAAATGGATCCCAGACCTCAAATGTGAAAAGGTAACGTTCAGTTCTCCCTGAACACAGGTGACACTGACCAGCAAAACAAGTAGGCTAACCGCAGATCTTCATTTCTCCCTCCTCTCTTCCAAATCCAGTACCCCAGTCTCCCCCAGCTCTGTAGCAGACCACACGCTGCAGATTCCCCTCTTTCTGCTTCCATCTCCAGTGGATCACACAGATCTTTCCCTCCAAACTTCCTGGCCCTCACTCATCACTTTATCCCAGCCTCCAGCAGGAATTCCCTGGGAACTCACAGGCCACTCTGACCAGAGAAGCATGTAGATCTTCCCCCTCTCTCCTCTCTTGCATATAAACACTGTTCCTACATCGATGTTTCTGCAGACATTTGCTTTAGGAAGTAATTTGCTCCAGGAGAACCTAAAGCAAATGTCCGCAGCAACACTGGTGTAAGAACAGGCATAGCAGCTTTTTCTATGGTGGCCTCAAAACAGAAACAATTTTAAAGCATGCTCACAAAACAGTAAGCAATATAATCAAACTGGGTGTAATCACGAGGCTGTAAAACAACAGTTAAAGAATGCACGTCTGATCTTCGAAAGAGCTGATTAAATCTCAAGAATATTAAGTCACACGGAACTGAACAGAACTGGACTGCACTTGACATACAGTTTAACAGCACACTGTAGTAGAAACTTTTTCTGTATCCTGCCAGGTCCAAAGCTGCTCAGACCCCAACAAACACACAGAGGCTTAAATTAATTACAAACTATATGGCCATTAGCCCAGGCTCATTACTGACTAGCTCTTACACTTAAATTAACCCATAATTCTTATTTTGTTTAGCCACATGGCTTGGTACCTTTTCTCAGTTCTGCCTTGTAATCTTGCTTCCTCTGTGTCTGGCTGGCGACTCCTGACTCTGTTCTTGGCTCTTCCAGAATTCTCCTTGTCTGTTTATCCCACCTATACTTCCTGCCTGGATACTGGCCAATCAGCATTTTATTTATCAACAAATCAGAGCAACACATATTCACAGCATACAGAACAAAATCCCACAGCAGCAGACAATTGAATCTGTAGTATAAGAATGTGAGTGAAGGTTAGCCCTCTCGGGTGTGAGAGGTTTTCATGGCATGATGGAAATATCCCATATCTTTCTTCAGTGTAGCTACAAAAGTAACTACATATGCAAAACAGTTGTGAGCTGCACACCAAACACAACATTCTTCACTATGTCTAAACACATTTTTAAAAGTTATATTAAAACTCCCTTAAGGAGTTTTTCTACAAGATGCAAAACTTGACCACGAAAGGTCTAGGCCTCCAGGTGGTTCCTTTGAAACAGAAGCAGCTTCTGTGAGCTGAATTACAATGCAGCACTGAATCTCCCAGGCTCTGCATTGTCTTGTAGCAGCACAATCCCGGACACCGAAAATGCACATTCTGAAATATTTCTTCAGCAATTCTTTATGCTGGGAAAGTTCCAAACAGTAATTCATAATGAAGAAAAATCTCTTCCTGAGAACAAAAGGTATGGGCTGCCAGCATTGCCCCTATTCATGAGGATAATCTTGCCCAGGCTCACAATTTTTATCATGCCAGCTAAACGCATTATTGGGTATCATATATTTTAAAATGTTGCTGTTTTATTTCTTTGTGAACTGAATACAAGATTTCTTTAAATATGTTAAGGGCTAAAGTAGAGAAGTATAAGAAAAGTAGTAGAGCCCACTCTGCCAGAGGGATATAGGGACACCAGCCTGGGTTCAGCTCTGTCTTCCTTTCAAGCTTATGCACACCCAAGAAAAATTCTGAGCCGTTGCAGCTAGAAATCCTGTCTTACTGATAAGAAAATGAAAACTAAATGGAACAGGTAAAATTAGTTCAAGTACCTCCAAGATTAATTCCTTCTTACATACAGCACTTTGTAAGGGATAGTCTCAGACCTCACAAAGCAGGAACTTTAAGCTACCAGGATAGCTGATGAGCAGCAATTTGACCCTAGACAGGGAATACTACCAACATGCCCCTGACTTTGTCATTATTAAAGCAGGTGTTTGAATCTTAGTGCTTTTATCACAAGATTTAGGTGAACTAGAATCTTCTGCTCTGAAGATAATACAAATTGAATCTCTACATGAGCTCTGCTAAGGTGTTCTCTGATGCTACAGAATTGGGATTCACAGCCCAGTTTCAACATAAGGAAGAAAGAGAAAGCAGACCTCAGACACCCTCCTAAGAGCGTGCTACAGGCCAAAGGTCTTGAGAAAATGTTCTTTGGATCCTCTATGAGAGACAATCATATTTTTTCCTTTGGTCCGGTCAATGATTCTTCATTCAACAGAGACTGAGTCTTGTCAGACCATACCCTCTTATCATATTATTTATTTTGTATAGGAAACTATGTGATAAAATTAGGACTTTATAAATTAAAACAATTAATTAATTAATTAATTAATTAATCATATCTCTAGTTTTACCATCCTAGTTTGCACACTAATACCGATACAGTTTCAGAGACAATATGTAAAGCTGACTCCTGGTCTTAATGTTTAGACCACTGAGATTTCTAGTTCCTATGGCAAATGTAGAGTGTTCTGTGGCAGATAGCCTACACATCACACTGTCTTTTGCCACACTGCCTCATAGATGGGACTAGAATGTGACCCAAAGAAGCTGGTATGCTTAGTAGAGTCATTGATGCATTCTTATAATTTTAGCCAGAAAAGCCCACTAACTTCTTTTCAAGATTTATTTTTATTTTTAATTATGTGCATATTTGCATGATGGATAAGTGCATGTGGGGGGGGGTGGATACCTGCAGAGTCCACAGGATGGTGTGGGATCCCATGCACTGGGAGTTAAGGTGCTTGGGAGTAGCTCACCTGGATGCTAAAAATCAACCAAACTCCAAACTTGGGTCCTCTGCAAGAGAAGTATGGTTGTGCTAACTGCTTAGCCATCTCTCCTGCCCCAAGCTCGCTGGTCTGTGAAGAAGAAGGTTGAGGTATTTCAAGACAAGAAGAGAATCACGGAGAAAAATTCTCTGTTCAACCAGGCATACCAAACATCACAATTAGTAGCAGCATGTTAAATTATCCTTAATCATTAAAATTAACTTATATTATGCATTCTTCCTATTTTGTATCTTTCAAATTATTTCAGCTTCAATTAGGACAATTGAAATTTTCTTGCAAGCCATCACCTCTGTAAAAAGGAAGATTATCACTGAGTCCATTATGTTTGTTTTCCCTTTAAGAACGTATTTCATTTGTTAGGCAAATATTAACTTGATGGGTAAATGTCATATATAATTCTTATTTTACTCTTCACTTTGGGAGGGTTTTTATGGGCTTTCCTGATATTGTTGTTACTTTCCTCTTAATATGAATTCATACTTGAATAATTTGGAAACTAAAGTGTTTATTTCTCCCTTCTCTTGTAGCTTTTGGGATGTGACTCCCTACATAGTCACACTAGCTAAATTATGTATTTCCAGATACTCATATTTTCTAAATAGGAAAATTCCAAATCTCACAAACAAGTGAAAAATCATATTCAAATTAATGTTTTTCAAAGCATGGTTGCCAATCCATTTGCTTCTCAATATTGTTACAATATAGACACATCAGGCCCCATTTCAGAACTACTGAACACACATTAGTAGAAGGATCAGGCACCATTTCCTTTAATAAGCCTCACAGGTGAATTCTTCATATACTCAAGTGCAGAATGCTGCGGAGACACATTTCTGGATTGTACAGTTTGAATTTTATATAAATTGCTTCATTTTTAAACACTCGCATGAAATGCATAATGTATAGAGTGGGGACTTTTTAAAAAGATGAGTCTAGTTGGTAAGAAGTTCAGAAGATCATCCCAGTGGAACAAAAACTGGTTATATTAGTAAACTTTGGGAAAATGGTGTGGGTCTGTCTGAACTTGGACAGAGAAAGAAAAATGAGAGAACTATGCCAAAGGCTAGGGTGATTAGTATTCTCATCACCTTGGCAGATAATAGCTTCAAGGGCATTATGAGAATGAAAGATCAAAGTCACAAAGCTTCTGCGCACAGGCTCCATTCCTGGTTGCTCTGTAAATAAGATCTTCTTCCTTCCAAGATGGCATCAGGATGAAAAGCATGTGTAGACAAGGTAAGGGCTAGTGAGAGGGGCCATGCTAGGTCTCCAGGCTGTTAGAGAAATGTTTGCTAACACTGAGGCTGAAACAGAGGGTTTCTGGAGAAGAATATAAGCCATGTATAAAAAGGCTTATGGAGCTTGTGAGCCCAAGATGGACTGGCCTGTCCAGGTATCACTTCATTCTTATTTCTAGGGTCTGTTGCAGTCGCTTTTAGCACTATACAGTTGTGTTGTGTGGCCCCATGTGATTAACTCATTGACTTCTCTATTTGCAAAGATCAAGAAATTAAAGACCCACTTCTTGCAAAAGCCGTATCTCCCCCTTTCCCTGCCTCCTATAAGGATTCAGCAGCCCAGAAAGACAATGTTCCAAGGTTGAGCCCACTGTTTGATAATAGCCTCCAGAGTTAGGAGCTCTGGGTGGGTTCTAAGTTCTGTTCTGTCCATTCAGGTCAGTAACCTTTATCACCATACTTTATTTTATGTGCATATTTTTAACCCTCCTCACTCAAAAAAAAAAAAAAAAAAAACATGTACACTTCAAAAGTATAGTGAAAATGAAAAACATCTGGCCTTTTCCTAACCTCTCAATGTCTGGATTCCTCTCTTCTGTTTTAAATATTTTTCCAATGACTCTTTGGTTATAGATCAGGTTTATACTCCTAGTTCTTGAGTTACCAGTTTATGGCATTAATGTATTTGTATTGTATGTGGAGAGGATTTAGATCTCCATTTATGGGCTCTTTTTAATGCCAAGACTCTCTCTAGCTCTCCTGTTATGCCTTGGGTGCCCTTGCATAAGGAGCCTTGAATTCAATTACTCCACAAAATAAAGCTTTGTCATCCTGTCAAGACAGGCAGAAGTAGCGGTTTGCTTGCTCAGGTGAAGAAAGAATCCCAGAGTCAAAGGCTCCTGCAGACACTCTCAAGTCACTCAAAACTTCAGTCTGTGTGTCACTTCAGTCCCGCCATACCTGGTGCCCAAATGAGACACTTCCCAGGAAAACACACCTGAATAACCTTCGTATTCCCCTTCCATCTCATCCCATTTTTTTTAATTTCTGAAATAGATGTGTCATTGCTTAGCTGATATTTTGCCGGTTTATAGCATGTTGTGCCATTTAATTTATCAAGATTTCAGAAAATAGTGAGATAAATGCATATGTACAATATATTATACTTGATCCCAAATCTCCAAATAGATAGCCTAACACTGTGTTTCATGGCATCATTTCTGTACAAGATAAAACTCAAGCAGTGTGTTTTGACTTGGTTTGGTTTACTTCTATGGAGATTATTCCTACTTTATAATTCTGGTAATATGAAGGGTGAAAGCAGGGACACGTGCACTCTTATCACTGTACCTTGTTGTATCAATGAGTACAATCCTTTTGAAAAAATAATTTAACAAGATGCATTCAAAGGTCTTGAAAATATTAATTCTATTAAACCTGATAAAATTCTATTCCTACAAAATCTGGGCTAAGAAGACAATCTTAAGAACCAAGAATAAGAATATTATGAGTAAGTGACATTTCTCATGTTTTTGTTGTGAAAGGATAAGAAAGCACATAAGTTTAGAGTAACTAATCATAAAAAGGTTGGCTAAGGAAAGGCATGGGCACCCGGAGAAGGGATACAGACACTTTCTTAATGTCACATCCAGAGACTATATGAAAATAATGCAGTTTGAATTGAGTAAAGGATCTGTTCAAAACAGACTTAGAAAGATTTCTTCAAAAGTGGAACACAACATTGGAAATCTGTGTGCTGAAGTTGTATTTATTTATTACTAGTATGTCAAAATTGTAAAGTACCTATATGGTCTCAAAAAAACAGTCTTTAAAGATTATATGATAGGCTTTACAAACAGAATCCAAGTTCTTGAAAACCACAAGACAAAGAAGTTCAGAGGTCTCTGGGTAGATGAGGATTAGCATCCTCATTTTATAATAGTACCAATCAACTTTGGAATGACTAGCATTGATAACAATGCATGAATATTCTTACTCTAGGGGCCAGAAAATCTAATTATTTTGAAACTTTATATTTTGAAATTAGGCCAGGATTCTATTTCTTGAGAAAAAAGCAAAGCATTTCAGATAAATTGACCATTACTTTATATTCTTTCTTAATACAGAAATGGAGAAAGTAACTCCCCAAGTCTATATATTGAAGTATGAATAATATTGCAATCCTGCTTAAAATCTATTAATAAAATCCAGCTTGTAATGCTTTGGGTTTACTTGTACTTTGCTCTGGCTCGCTCTCTCTCTCTCTCTCTCTCTCTCTCTCTCTCTCTCTCTCTCTAGATTGAAAACACATCCCTCAAGGGTGACCAAGTGTAATACAGAAGAGATTAGCCTTTCACTCCCTGGTAATGATTTTACACTCTTAAGAAAATAATCTACAGAGAGCCTGGAGCGAATGAGAACATTAATGATCAATTATGTTGTTTGAGCAAAGTTTATGATTGAAATTCAATGAGTGGAAGCAACTGTGGCATTATTTAAATTAGTAAGAGTGACTTAATGACCTACATCAGAATGAAGTAGCACTATATGTCATTAATATTTTTCTCAGGAGCATTGAGAAAATAAATAGTGCAATATGTTATGTTAAATGACTAGTAGAAATTTTTATCCATTTAAAATGTTTTTAGAAGTTTATACTTCTTGATTATTATAGACAACTTTACTCATACTAATATATACCTCATTGTCTAAGATAAAAATTTGACCCATAGTTAGTACTGTGTTTTGAGGAGCCTCTAACAGTGACAGAATTCCGTTTATGAGACAACCATCATTACATTCCATTTTATGTAATTACTATTTCCATTTCTCAGATAGAAGATTCTATTAACATTACTTTAGTGATATAAACATAATACAATCTGAAAATAAAGCTCTGTAAAATGTATGTGCTTGTAAATTCCTGTCTATAAATAAGTTCACAATAGCATGATTCAGTATAGACGTATACTGATCAGCATAGATCTGATTCAGTATAGACATATGTGTGCAATAATTTTTGAGTTTGGATTTAAGGTTAAATTATCCAAGTGCATAATGAATGTTTTCCTTCCAACAAAAGTTGCAGATAGACTAGAGGGGTGGAGATATAAATATACTAGGATACATTATAGTATAGTTTAAATATTTTCTCACTAAAATATGTAAGTTAACCAAAAAATAATGTAATAAGAATTGAGGTCATGAACGGATTTCCTCCTTGTAATTATTGTGTGCTGATAACAGTATTACAGTTTAAGTGGTGATTAGAAAAGAAACATGTAACAGTTAACTCTCAAATGTAAGAGACATCTGAGCATATTTTTTGCTGACACATCAGGTCCTTGTAATATGGGAGAGGGGGAACTTCACAAAGGATGAGACTGAGGTCTAATATCACACTTACACAATCATAAGTGCAACATAAGCTATAACTAAATCATAAATACAACAATTTGGAAAATAACAAACTATATTGAAAATATATTTAAATGTGTTTGCTATCTTTCTTCAGGACTCTAATATTAGATAATTTAGCTTGTGTATCAATTTCCTTAAGGTAAACTTTCTTCCAGAAAGTTATTGCTCAATTTTCACTTATCTCAGAGTATTGTACATTTAATAAGATTCTGCTACTCTCTTGTTCCTGTGTAATAATTAGTGTTCATGACTATTTTTACACATACACACAAAGGGAGGGAGGAAGGGAGGGAGGGAGAGAAAGATTTGAATGTGGTTTCCAACCACTCGTTACCACATCACTATATGACCATTTGATCCTCTGAAGGTTCCTGCTTGAAAAGCCAGTCCAGAGCTGTGTGGAAAGTTTATTCCATCCAAAAGTTGTATATGAACTTCTCATAGGACCTTAGAAAGCTAACAAATCCCAAACCTTTATCCCATTTCTTAAGGCTTGAGTCTTCTACCCATAACAGACTCTCGAGACCTGAGAGCTCTCTGAATTAAATGCATTGAGAAAGGTACCTTTCTTTCTCTCTTTCTCTTGTTCTCCATCCCTGGAGTGAAGGGCTTAGGCTGGAGGGCACTTAACTTGCACAGCTGCCTCTTGTCATGAAGATACATGAAGTCTGTTTCCTGGCAAGCTCCAAGCAGACCCTGGTGACTAGTTGGCAGGCTAGACCCTCTTAAACTTGACTTTCTCTCTAGTTGCACACCCTGCTTTAAGAATATCTGCATTTTGTTTCAGTAGAATTTGGCTCAGTTCAATATCCAACCCCCACTGCAAAGTCAATTATTGAATATAATCTGTCTTTGTGACATCAACTAGTGCCAGGAGCTGTGTGGAAAATTATCTCTGAGGCAGAGGAAAAACTCTAAAATTTCAATCATGATGTATTTGAGAAATTCCATGGAAGTTAGTGAGGCCAAGACAGATAGATACAAGAGGGGAAAATTATAGGAGACGGGTTCTGGGCCTGTGTGCTCTGGTCAGAATATTGGATTTCCCATGTATGTTATGGAAAATACTAGATACTTTTGGGCGGAGACCAGGGTGATCTCAGAATTACTTGGGATGCTGAATGTTGAACAGACTGGTGAAAATCTGGCACAGTGATGGAAGAAGGAAGACCGCACAGAGGAATAACAGCGTTGCTTCACCCAGGTTTATGTTGCTGATGAGTGCTCTGAGAAATGGTTAACCTCCGCATCAAACCTGAGGGAGGTAAAAACAGAAATGACTTGTAGACTGCATTGGGGTTAAGAGATAAAAAGAGGAGTCTGTAGCATGAATTGTTAGAAGGTCTTATTAATAAAAACAAACCTGAAGCCAGATATTGGGGTGAATGTTGGAAGATCAGAGAAGCAGAACACACCACAGCTACCTCACCTCGCCAGTTCCTCAGCTGGTCCTGTTTCCTCAGACTGGAAGCCTCTGAGTCCTCATCCAGAATGACTCTCAGCTGAACTACTGCCAGAAGCCTGAAAGCTTAACCAGCCAAATGCTTCTAGTTTCTGGTCCTGACGCCTTACATACCTTTCTGCTTTCTGCCATCACTCCCTGGGATTAAAGGCTCACTTCTTGAGATTAAAGGTGTGTGTCACCATTCAGTGTGGCCTTGAACTCACAGAGATCCAGAGGGATTTCTGCCTCTGGAATGCTAGGATTAAAGGCATGTGCTAACACTGCCTATCCTCTATGTTTAATATTGTGGCTGTCCTGTTCTCTGACCCCAGATAAGTTTATTAGCGTGCACAATATTTTGGGGAACACAATACCACCACAAGAGACATTCTTATAAGACTTTCAAACATTAATTTCAGTTGATAATTTCAGACAGCCATACCCAGGTATTATACCAGAGGCCATGCTTTTAGAAACCACAAGAACCTAGCCTTCAGGTAGTCTATAGCTTGTAATTCTTAGAAAAGAGAGCTTCTGTTAAACGCTGTGAGGAAATTTAGAAGTTTGGTGTAACTCCTCTGACTCATGGACTAGAGTTTCTATAAACTGGTTTGTTTCCACCTGCTCACAGATGGGTATTGTTCCATGCCAGCTGCAATATTTTGTACATTTTTGATGTAGCTGCCTAAAATCAATGTCTCTTGTACTGACCATAACTATGGCCCTCTTGACACCAGCTGGGCTAATTGCCATCATCTTTACTAATGACTGCATGCATGAGTACTTTTTGTACAAGTCAGGCATTTTAATTCTGCATTAGAGGTAACTTTGATGTGCAAGCTTTTGACCCACATGCAGAAAATGGTTCACAGTAAAAAGGCTGGTCTGTTCGACTTAACCTGATAAAAAATTATAACTAATCAAAACTACAGAGAACATTATTCTGACATGAAGTAAGCCAGATTTACCTGGTCCAATGATTTTGCTCCTGTTCATTAGTCATTACAGATAATATCTCAAATACTAAAGGCTTAGATGGCTCTAAAGGAATCACAGCAAATACATCCAGGAGAGACTGCTTAAAAGTATTTCTACAGCCAAGAATTTTCTAAGCCTTAGTATTGAATCTGGGAAACACAGAGTTTAGAAAATGGATTAAAAAGAGATCTTGGGTTGAGTAAAATCCACATATCTGAAATACAATTCCAGATAAAAACCATTTAAAAACCCAAAGTCTGGGAGTCTATTCTAGGTATAGGATAATGGTACGGGGAAAATCGAGGTTCCCTTCCTAGTGTCTTTAGTCTCATTAACAAAAGAATTTAGAAATGTACTCAGAAGAAGGTTGGGGGCAATTTTACTTAAGTCTGAGAAAAAAAGAGAAAAAAAAAAAAAAACAACAACAAAACAAAAACATGTCGGGCAAGCTGTAAATCTCTACAGCTGTTAAGAGGAGGGAGTTGGGTAATAGAAGCAGACAGAAAGCAGTTCATTTAAGCCAGGGTCCAAGAAAGCAGGCAGGCTCAGCATTCCAAGTCAGCCAGCAACTACATGACAGAGGGCAGAAGGGAAGAAAGCTCCAGAGAGTTAGTAAGGAAGCCCAGACCTCCGGGGACAGCATGTCTATACTTTAGCCAGCATCTTAAAAAAAAGAGAGAGAGAGAAAATAAGGAACAGAAGTTGCCCTTTTCTGAGTAATTTGGGAAAATTGGCAGGCAACATGGCCAAGGCTCTCTGTAAGGGGTTTCCCAAATGGAGAGGTTTCTAGGAAGGAGACATACATTATCTCATTAAGGAGATAATTATTCCTCCCATCTCCCTAACATGTCTTCAAGTGATTTAGCTTTGAGAAAAGGGGAAGATTCCAGGTAGGTGATTGACAGGCCCACCTGGAATGACGATTAAGAGAGAAGACAATAGTAAGTAGTGTCTAGTATTTGGAGCAGAAAAGAATGTCATGTGTCCGCTCAAGGCCAGAAGTATTCCACTTCTTTGAATGGGAGACCTAAGGAATGGCAAAGATGATGTTTACTTTTCTATCACCAAGGAAATTGAAGTAGGTCCTCAAACTGGCTGTGAGGAAGGGGGCCATCCTCAGCAGCCTCCAAGACTAAAATCCCTGTCTAGCTACTTAGCATTTCTCTTAGAGACCTTAACATTGTTTAGGAAGTTAGCTGAAATTGGAAAATGGAAATAACCCATTTGCATAATAAAAAGTTCAAATATACAATTCCAAAGCTGTTCACCAGAAGGATTGGTCTCTAGACTGAGTCCAGGCAGGGGTGGTCACTTAGAAAGAGAAAAATAAGAAATCATAACCCCCTGCTGGCTTCCTTGGCCTCTGGCTGTGACAGAACCAAAGATATTTCCAGCTCCTGGTCGATGCCAAAAATGCAGTCACTTGCTTTCAGGGTCCCTGCCCTAAAAGTTGTCAGAGCAGTTTCTACCTCCTGTTCCCATCATTGATGCCATTAATTAAATCATCCCTTGAACATATATGGAGATGCTCCTCTGTGCCGCTAGCTCACCCCGAAATAAAGCATTTGCCATAAGTATTCCTTTAACTCCAAGTAATACTACATACATCCTCTCACACAACTGGAAATCCTGATATGAATTCCCTGTTTTTATTTTGTGACACTAATCTCTAGTTTTGAGCTAGTTGTCTTTATATTTAATCCAGACCCTGGCCTTAAGTCACTTGTGCCTTCTAACAAATTATTGATTTACTTCTCTGTCTAGCTGTCTAGCTACTTAGCATTTAAAATGGACTAGGGGAGGGGAGACTGGACAAATGGCTCAGCACTTCAGAGCATGTGTTGCTGTTGCAGAAGACCTGAGTTAAATTCCCAGTACCCACATAATGGCTCACAACCATTTGTAACTCCAGTTCCAGAGGATTCAATGCCTTCTTCTGACCTTCATTAATATCAGGGACACATGTGATACACATACATACATACATACATACATACACGCAGGCAAAACATTCACAGGTATGCATACACACAAAATAAATAAGTAAATCTGTAGTTCAATATTAAAAACTTACTGTAGAGTACTTGATGTCTAACTCCCACTTCTGTAGTTCCCTGAATGTGCTATTTTACTCTTTCAAGAATAGCTTTTAAAGAT
>CABHPP010147834.1:4845-53758 GCA_902168425.1 Peromyscus attwateri
CTGAGTCTTATTAGGTGTGATGGCGCACACCATCAATCCCAGTACTGGGAGGCAGAGGCAGGAGGTTCTACATTCCCTATCTCCAGCCCTGGATGAGGATTTGCATTGAGGTATCTGGTTCTAGAATCTGAACTCCCAAGCATTGAACCATGCATGATACACTGATAAAAACAGTGGACCAGTTTCCTTAAATGAATCCATGCTGTGGGATGTTCTGTATGCTCTGAATGTGTTGCTCTGATTGGTTAATAAATAAAATGCTGATTGGCCAGTAGCCAGGCAGGAAGTATAGGTGGGACAAAGAGAGAGGAGAATTCTGGGAAGTGGAAGGCTGAGTCAGGAGACGCTGCCAACCGCTGCTATGAGAAGCAGATGTTAAGATATTGGTAAGCCAGGAGCCACGTGGCAACTTGTAGATTAATAGAAATGGGTTAGTTTAAGATATAAGAACCAGATAGCAAGAAACCTGCCACAGCCATACAGTTTGCAAGTAATATAAGCTTCTGAGTGATTATTTTATATGTGGGCTGCAGGAATGCGGGGGCTTGGCGGGACCCAGAGAGAAACTCTCCAGTTATAAACCGGAGCCATGATTATGTACATCAATTTTTATTTGGTACCAGCAACCACTCATTGATTTAGGATCAGGTTATATCTCTACTATAGATGGAGGTTACTACATTTTGACTTACTATGGTATGTGTCTTTTTGATATGTGAAATGATATGTGAAAAAATTATTCTCCATCTAACTCATTTCTATAAATTGTCCTCTTTCCTCTAATTGTTCTGTTTTTAATTTCCTAAGAGCCAGGCACTGGATCACTGCACATGGTAACAGTGTGTCTGAGCTAGGAGTCACAGGCCATTGCAGAACACTCGGTCTGTAGTGGACAGATGTGGCACATCTGTGGCAGCATCTGTATTTTTGTCATGTTTTATGTTCTTTAGCTGTGATCTGTAGACGTTACATGGCTAGATAGATGACTTCTCAAAGAATGAGGTGCCACAGCATAAATCCGAGGCAGTTCTATCCTTCTGCTTGCCCCAAAGTGTTTTCATCATCACCCCAATTAAAAGGATGGCCTCATTCCTCAGGCTTCTAGGGAGCCATCTGAGAGGCTACCATGTATAAAAATAGCTCTCCCAGGTGGTTGAGGGACAGAGTTACAACTCAGCGTCTTGATACAGCTGAGCACTTACTTTTTGGAGTAGGAGAACCAGAGAAAAGCAGCCAGAGAGTCTGGGCTGGAGTCCACTCCTAAATAGGACAGAAGATGCCAGGAGCCATCATTTAACATGCAGATTAGCTGTTAGGATTTCCTATGGCTTCATTCCCATCACTGGCCCACCTCTTCGCCTCTACCTTGTCTCTGGACCAGCACGAACCACACACACACACACACACACACACACACACACACACACACACACACTTTTTAAAAAAAGTACTGAAAAGAGGCGCAAGCCATAGCTTTTAAAAGATTTTGGAAAAACTCTAGAATATAAGCTGAGGTGACCATACGCTTAGAAAGAGCCATAGTGGGACTCACACCCTGACTCTTCATCCAGGCTCAGCTTTCAACACCTCTGTGTGAGGCTTGTGCAGTTAGACCAGCCACATTTCCTCCAGTCTCCTGTTGACTAGCCTCCAATTTGCAGTGAAGCCTCTTGCTTCAGAAAGCACAGACTATTTGTAAACATTATGACACCAGTTACAATCTCCAAACAAATGCTAAAGCTCTGAGATCACTCACTGGTTTGAAACTTACATTTCACAAACACAAAATTTGTGAATCAAGTTTTTATAAAGACTGAATTGTGCAGTTGTCTCCCTCCCCTTCTGTTGCGTTCAAACTGCCCCACATTCTGGAGGGAAACTGAAGCCCCTGTAATAAACCCACTTTTAAAAATAGTTCAACGTCTAGCCAATAATTGAAGTTAGACTTTCAAAATATGTTAATTAGAAACAGGCTTGTGCTTTTACTCAGCAAATGTAGTAGATGCTATTATTTTTGAACAAGCTCACTGAGAAACACATAGAGCTCTTTAAAAATTTATTAGCCAAAAGCCAGGGAATTGCTGTTCCCTGGTGGCAGTGCAGACTCATTGCAGGCCAGCTACTTATTGATGGAGGAAAGGCTTCCAAATTTAGTTCGATAATAAATCAACTCTTCAGAATACTTCCATTAACCTTGCATGCTATTGGTGTTTTGAGACAGGGTTATACAGTACAGACTGGTTATACAGTACAGGCTGCCTTGAACTTACAGTCCTTTTGCCTCATCGTCCCATGTGCTGGGATCGCAGGTGTGGGCCATCATAATCTCATATGAAAGGTTTACAAGTATAGAGAAAATAAATGGAATCCTCAGCTGACTTTCCCCCAACAAAATAGTATTTTTACTGGACAAGCGAGTGATAATATGGAAGGAAGGATTTATTTTTTAAGAGGAAATTCCTCATGGAATCGTGGGGGAGCATAGGCTTTGTGCTATGTACCTTGAAGAGTCCTGTGAGCAGGCACTGAAGTCTCAGTGCTGGTGTACATGCTCTGCTGCAGCTCTAGATCCTCTGGCTATTGCGTTAAGTAGCTAACTAGTGCAGTAGTTGATATACAGGGGAAGGAATAAAGATAATGCCAAACCTATTCTGATTGCTTAGTAGGTGCTTAGACTCCTGTTGCCATGTTAGACCTTGCTGGAGGCTGCCTGGTAGACAGGTATGGCAGTTTTATTCTCAGTACACTACCCTTACCCTTCAGCATAGAGATTTGAGTACACTGTCCTAGAAAAGAGATTGACCTGCTAGACAACTGTTGCACAAGTTGGGGCACAATTTTCAATGTCTTTATTAAGAAATATCAAAAGTTGATTACCATTCCAGACACGATTGTACAAAGTTCAAGTGAAATGGTATGTAGGGATGCCATCTCTATGCGTGTTTGGTCTATGGTCGCTTGCCAAAAGGGTGACCCAAAGTTCCAGTTCCACAACAATGTCTTATCCCTCTTTCTACTAGGCCACAGCATAATACCTTGCTATTTGAAAGACTATTAATACATTATAAATGTTTCTTTATAGATTCATCTTTTTATTCTGTCATTTTCTTTCTTTCTCTGAGAAAGCTGGGCTGTTGATAGGAAGTACACCGTTCAAATCCCATTTACTGCTGATTGTGTTACATTTCCACAAAGTCTGCTTTGGATGCCCACAAACATTGCATGCTACATGTTACAATATCACACACACGGGGGACTCAAGCACATTGTTATTTTAATTTGACAATGAACACAAAAGGGAGGCATTGCTTGTCTTGGAAACAAAACACCATGGTCCTGTGGACCTTTCCGGTCTAGGACAAACCTGCTAGTCCCACCGAGCTCCAGTCACACTGGCAGACAGTGTGATGGAGTGTGGATAGATGCAGGGACACCAGCATAGAGTAGTGGACGGAGAACTTTCAGGGATGTGACATCATCTTTCATGTCACAGCTACTGTATCAGAGAGGAATCACACGTTCAAAGTAATTGGGGTTAGAAGGTCATTGGGAAACAGCCATGGTGTGGTGTGCCTTGGTTAAGGCTTGTGCTGGTCTGTCTAAACGTAGATTTCTGGAGATTGTCTAGCAACATCAGAAGGAGCTGTATTCAGAGGAAGGACTCCTTGTTCACCCACATGAGGCTGCGCGTCTCATTGGGTTTGCATTCATACTCAATGACAGAGAACGGGCTCCCCCACTGACAGTGGTCTCGCTTGTGGTAATTGTAGAACTTGACTTGCCACACTGTCTCGAAGGTCCCAATGTCTGTGAACTGAAGGAAGAGAGACACCCATCAAAATCTTATCCTGCCACAGCCGTGGGTGCCTGCTAACATCAGTGACACACACAAGCAGTGGATGCCTGCTAACGTCAGTGACACACACAAGTAGTAGATTTCCACTAAAGTCAGTGACACACACAAGCAGTGTATTTCCACTAAAGTCAGTGACACACACAAGCAGTGGATGCCTGCTAAAGTCAGCGACTCAGCCCCCCCATAATCAGGTCTCAGTAGCCACATCTCTCTTAGTCAGCAAAGCTCACACATTTCCTTTTAGGTACTACATTCCTAAGATATTGAAGATGTTTTCCCCAAATCTCTTTGGCATTGGACTATTTCATAAATTTATCTTTTCCGAGTTTAGTTTTCTGAAGAGCCAACCTTAGACTCTCATAATTTCAGTGTATTTTAAAAAATTCCCCTTGCCACAGAAGGGAGTTGGAAAGAGAAGAAAGGGAACAGTGTTGACTGACCATCTTTTGGGTTCTGTTTCAAAAGACAGTAGTACAAGAAAATGTCTATATTATGTATCTAAGTGTAAGGTACAAATAATTGTTCTTTTATTACTAGTTTCGATTCAGGGGAGGACATTTGACTGAAGGTGAAAAACCACAAAAGATTTGCTTCAAAATATTGGATTCATAAATACTTATTTGTCAAATATTAAAGGTGTGTAGGTCAGACGTATATGCCCAAGTCTCAAGTTTAGGTACTGTACCACTCAAACTATGAGTGCCTATTATATACCTTGTGCATATAAAAGTTTTGTAAGGTGTGATAATTGCTCTTAAGATGTTTGCGTTCCAGGCAGGTATGTTGGCTTACACTGAAATCCCAGCATATGGCACGCTGAGAAAAGAAGACTACTATGAGTTCGAGGCCAGCTTGAACTGCAAAAATAAAAAAATAAAAGTTATCATTTTACTAGAAGGTTGGAAGGTAGGTTCAGTAAAAAATCACTGTACAGAATTCTGAACCATAAAGATGAATTTGTCTTGTAGCCACAAAGAGGGCATTGACTGCTCTGGAGGCCACTGGGCAGATGCTCAGGTGGCCTGGGGTTTGCCTGAGTCCTGCCTTCTGTGGCTATTTAGAGGATCTGGCATTAAATAGCATTATGCCTGCAGTTATTTTCTCCGCTGATCCTCCCATAATGGGAAGGGGCAGGGACTGACTTGGCAGGAATCTTAGACTCTCTTAGAGCCAGGAGACATAGAGAGAAGGGCAGTGAGCAAGGCAAGGGTGTATGCTTTGCAGTTGATACGGGAGGAGGGTGATCAGGTGCTTTGCAGAGAGCTTTCCAAGGATGCTCAGGACTTATTCCCTGCACCATTGCCTCACCCCCTAACTTCGTCCCAAATCAAGATCTGGGCTTTCCTTCAGGAAATTTGCCTGATGTGAAACACAGGATGATACCATCAGAGTCTGCATACTTCCTAGGTATGAAGAAGAAGTATCTCTTTTTGGAGAGTCCTGACCTAAAGATCTACGAGCCTACAGCAGCTTATTTATAATAACCCAAGGTTGGAATAAACTCAAAACACCTCACTATTCAATTGGTGGGAGGCAAGTTTTGGTGTATGTGACATGTGACTGACCTATCGATAGGACATGCAGATTAAGGTAAGAACAGGGATGGATCTTAAGACACTATAAGCAAAACAATCTAGATTCCAGAGAACACATACCATATGGTTCCCATTACTTTAAAACTATATGATAAAATAAAATATATACTAACAAAAATATCTGTGGTTATCTAGAGACTGACGGGGAGATTGGTGAAAATGTGTAAGACAGAATTTTTGGAGGACAATGATAAAAATATTCTATATCTTGGTTAATGTCAGCCAAAACACATTGAACGGTATACTGGTTTATCTATTATTTGTAATCATGTCACATAGTTGATTGCTTTTTAAGTCAGTATCCATTTGCAGTAAGCCACGGGAAGGTAGGCTGCTGAGTACATCATTAAGGAGTTCTTTGACAGTCAGGTTAAAGGTGTGAGTGAATGTGGGTCCAGAAATCGTACTTCCTGTAAGAATGTCATAAAGTTCAGAGCAGTGAAAACTGAACATGAAAATATGTATTTATAGAACAGGCTATTATATAGAAATTTTAATGTAAAATATTTATATATATATTTATTCTTACATAAATCAAGTACAGTACAATAATGAATGCATAGTATTGGGACAGGGATATAGTTCAGTGGTAGAGTATCTGCTCAGAAAACTTGAAAGACTCTAGGTTGATCCTCAGTAAAAGATAAAATCTAGGATAGTATTATTCTAATGTCCAATTTAATACCACTTACCTAATTGCAACTTAATGTTGAAAATTGATTGAATACATTTACTTTCCTATGTGCTTATTTGTATTTTTAAAATTTAATGAGAAAAAAAAACCCTGAAACCCAAACTAAGTATTGGCAGTTTTGGTCAAATAATAATGTAAAATGCGTAATAAGTAAATAAAACATTACATGAATTGTAGGAGTTACTGTTAGGATAAAAGGCTGAATCATAGTATATTAAAAGAAAACTACAGGGGCAGGAAAGATGGCTCAGTGGTTAAAGACGCTTGCTGCTCTTGCAGAGGACCGGGTCCAGTTCCCAGCACCCATGTATCGGCTCATAACCATATGTAAATCCCAATTCCAGGGGATCTGAGGCCTCTTCTGACCTCTTTGGGCTCCTACATTAAGGCACACATACATACACATAAAATAAAATATTTAAAAAATTAAAACAGAAAACTATAATTAACGTTTGAAAAATATTCAAACACACTATTAACAGTTAAACAAATACAAACTTTTACAGAGATACCAGTTATCTATTCAATTACTTTAAATTTCTAAGTCCTAGAAGCACTGTTCCAGGCATCTGTTATTAAGAAAATATTATGAAGATGGTGGTGTATTGGGATGGGGGATTTGCATAGCCATTATGGAGTAACTCCGGTTATTAATATGATGTGAGAACGTGCACAGAACAATCTTAACCAGAAAGAGATTGGAACAGTTTATACACACAAGCTCAAATACATAAAATATAAAGTATACTAAAGCAGAGTTTTAACATCTAAGTAATCGAATTTTTCTATTTTTTATCCAGATTTTTCTGTGAAAAAGAGCTATTTTCAAAATGAAATTTTATCCCACCTCTAAAGTTAAGACTGACACATTATAAATTATATTAAGAATATGTACATTCTAATGAAAGTATCACACAAATTGCAATCTTATTTCATAACTCACTTTTTTTTTTTTTTTTTCGAGACAGGGTTTCTCTGTGTAGCTTTGTGCCTTTCCTGGAACTCACTCTGTAGCCCAGGCTGGCCTCGAACTCACAGAGATCTGCCTGGCTCTGCCTCCTGAGTTAAAGGCGTGAGTCACCACCGCCCGGCTTAATAACTCACTTTTTAAAATGAAGTATTATTAGTTTTAACTGACAGAAGGTATTTCCAGTGGTAGGCACAACTGAGTTACAAAATTTAACTGGAATCCAAATTCTAAATTATAATGGTAACTTATTTTGAGATAAGGTCTCACTGTGTGGCTCCATTGATCTGAAGCTTGCCATGTAAGTCCTGCTGGCCTTGAAATAACAAAGATCTTCCTGCCTCTGCCTTCTGAGGGCTGACCTGCATCTCTGGCCAATAAAGGTATTTTATAAAGTACATAATTCAGTAGCAAAACATTTTAGTATGAAAATAGTTTTCAAATAAAGCTAGTCATCAGAGAGAAGCAGCAGCCCAAAGCCATGTGCCAGGTAAGTGCGGGGAAACACTGAAACACTAAGTTTTTTGAAATAAGAAAGAGCTGGATATAAAATAACAAAGCAAAAACATAAAAAATGAATAATATAGCCACACATAAGAGAAAACTTCAGTGTTATTAACTTACCTGAGAAAAATTTAAATCAGGGGAGTTATTTTTAAACATTTATTTTTAGTTTATGTGTAGGGGTGTTTTTGCCTGCGTGTAGCCTGTTCAGTGCCCTCAGTGACCAGAAGGGGGCGATGGATCCCCTGGAACTGGAGTTAGAGGAGGGTGTGAAATTCCATGTAGGTGTTGGGGATAGAACCCCGGGTACTCTGGAGGAGCAGCGAGTGTTCCTAACCACTGAGCCATCTCTCCAGTCCCTGGAAGTCTTAAACTAAGAAGATTCAGTAATATTCAGAAACACAAGAGACCAAAATAGAAATATGCTGATGGCAACGGTCTTAGCTAATACACAGGATGTTAGTTTATAGTCCTGGTTTTGTTTGGCTTCTCTTGATTATTGCAAAGTCCAAAGTCACGGTGAAGTACACCACTGTTACATCCGCACATCTTCCTCCCTCCCAGGCCTTAGATTTTTATTCTTCCCACCGATTTTCTGGAGTTCCACTTCCTGGTCCTTATACTGTCTAGCTCAGACTTTCTGTCTGAGAACAGAAGCAACCACACAGACTTGCTCCTCCCTCTTTATTTATCCTATGAGAAAAAATAATGATATTAAAATTTAGTGTCTTGGAAATGTTTAAATTGATAAACTTTTTTCTCATCTTAATACTATTTTGAGAATTCTGAACAATGTATTTTGATCATATTCACTCCTCTCTCAATATCTCTCAGATACACCCTCCTCCACCCACCCAACTTGCAACCTCTTTTTTATTTTTTTAACCCACTGAGTACAGTTTGTGTTGCCCATATATGCCTGGATGTGTGTGCACTGGATGTGGTTGACACATTGGGGCCACACCTTTAAAACGATTGACTTTCCCTTTCCCAGCAGCTATCATTTGCCAATAGCTCTTCAGCTAGGGATGGGACTTTGTAACTCCCTCTCCTCTCCATGCTGGGATTTTGTCTGGCTTGAGTTTGCATAGATCTTGTGCACATTGTCACAACTTGTGCACATTGTCACAACTGCTATGAGAAATTAATACGTTCTTAACAACTGAATAAGAAAAATAAAAATTACCAATGTCATGGATAAAAAGTAAAACAGAGCACAAATTACACATTATACAGACCTTAAGCTGTGAAATCTTTATAGCAATAATTTCAATCAAGATGGATAACTTGGCCTGGCAGAATCACTCAGTGAGTAGAAGAAAGTAAGCAGTGGCATGCAAGCCTAGCAACTTGATTTTTATTCCTGGAGCCCACGTAAAGGTGGGTGGAAAGAGATGACTACTCAAAGTTGCCACCTGATCTCCACATGCACACTGTGGTGTGCACACCTATATGCACACCCTCCCACACACTAGAAGTAAAAATTTCCCCTCGAAAGACACAAACTTCGAGTGGAGTCATAGCTCCTAAAGGCATTGAGTTGAGGGGATGGCTCCATTAGTAGGTGTCTACTGTACAAACACAGGGACCTAAGCTTGGGTCCACAGTACTCATGTAAAACATTGGGCACAGATCTCTAAGTCCAGTGCTGTGAGGGTGGAGACAGGCAGATCCCTAGGCTTACTGGGCAGCTAGCCTAGTCAAAGTGATGAGCTCCAGGTTTAGTGAGAGACCCCATCTCAAAAAATACGGTGGAGAATGATCAAGGGAGGCATCTGGTGTTAACTTCTGGTCTCCATAGATATATGCACACAGATTCACATGAATAGAAACCACACACACACACACACACACACACACACACACACACACACACACAGAGAGAGAGAGAGAGAGAGAGAGAGAGAGAGAGAGAGAGAGAGAGAGAGATTGAGATTGAATCTAGGTTTAAATCTTTGATAAATCATTCATTAATAATTACAGAAACTTAAGAAAATATACCAATTCTACATAAATTCCTTCAGATAGAGATGGGAAAATTTCTATTTTATGAATCTGACATCACCTGTCTTAGTTAGTAGAGTTTCTATTGCTGCAATGAAACACCATGACCAAAAAGCAAGTTGGGAGGAAAGGGTTTATTTGGCTTACACTTCGGCATTGCTGTTTATCACTGAAGGAAGTCAGGACAGGAACTCAAACAGGGCAGGATCCTGGAGGCAGGAGCTGATGCAGAGGCCATGGAGCGGAGGGATGCTGCTTACTGGCTTGCTCAGCTTGCTTTCTTATAGAACCCAGGACCACCAGCCCAGGGTTGGCACCACCCACCATGGGCTGGGTCCTCCTCCATCGATCACTAAATGAGGAAATGCCTTGCAGCTGGATCTCATGGAGGCATTTCCTCAACTCCTCAACTGAGGCTCCTTCCTCTGCTGACTCTAGCTTGTGTCAAGATGACACACAAAACCAGCCAGTACATCATTGTAACAAACCAAACCAAACTGGTAAAAAAAAATTATAAAGAAAGGAGATTTATACAGAAAATGTCATGGTCTTATAAGTAAATTTGTGTATTGTTTCTATTTTTTGAAATATTAAACTCAGAAATATGTAAGAAGGATGTCAAGACCAAGAAAATTTTATTTTTTTTAAACAGAATAAAGGGTGAAAAGTCTATACAGATGTGTGTTAGATAACTATTTTAGGTGATAATGGACCTGATGTATACCACATTGTGACATCACAGCCATCTCAACAAGTGTGAGTACATACTGTGATATTTTTATAATGAAATTGCCAACTCATGCATTTTCTCTTTTTGTATTTTTTTATTTAATTTGTGTGTGTACATGAATTTGGGTGCCCATGTGGAAGACAAAAAAGGTAGTTGGATCCTCTGGACTTGGTGTTACAGGTAGTTACAAGAAGCTCAATGTGGGTGCTTGGAACCAAATGTGGGTCCATCTTTCCAGCTCCATGAAACTCTTCTTAAAACATACCTCCATTATTAAGTGATACATGACTGTAATAATTCAACAGATACAAGAAAGAACCTTGACAATGTAGTGTTGTTTCTGTCCTCAGCAGACTAGAAATAGAAAGTTTTTCAAACTTATTAAGGGGCACTGACAAAAAAAATCTATGAAACATCATCCTAAATGGTGGGAGAGTGAATCCTTTGCTCGTGAGATTAGAAAGCAAAGGTATAAACTCCTACCGCCACTATTCAGAACTGTACTGGAAGTTCTAGTAAGTGCCAAGAAACAATAACAACAACAACAACAACAACAACAACAACAACAATAACAACAATAACCAAATAGTGTGGTGTGAAATCAAAATGTTTCTGTTTGCAGATGAAAACTGTGTCCTGCAAAAATGCTAAGCAATTTAACACAAACCTACTAGGATGAGTGAATTTGGTAGGTGTACAGGTTACAAAAATTCTTACTATTTTATAGCTGAGCTTTGGCATTGATATATTTATATATTTTTTTTACTAATAGTGAAAGCAAAACCATATTCATGTATTTATGGGACAATTGTTCTCTTGTGAGTTGCCCACTTACATTTTTTCTGCTCACTTTTCCATTTTCATATCCTAATATTATATCTTTCCTACCGGTGGCTAAAATTTGTGTGTACATCAACGTGACTGCTCTTGTCAAACATCAGACCAAGTAGCATGAGGGACAAATTTTATATCTGGTAGTGCATGTGTAAGGTCACCTTCTTCATCACACATTAGCCTCATAACCAGCACATATCTTCTCTGCCTTATTCCTCCAAATTGCTACTGACAAAGGCCAACAAAGGGGCATTATAAGGATTCATACAGACAGAATCTCTGTCTACATGCTATCCCAGGAAGGGCTAAATGAGTGAGGCTTCAGAGGCAGGAAGACCCATGAGCCTGAGATGCACAATATGGTGGTTTGAATGGGAATGGCCCCCATAGGCTCATATGGTTGAATGCTTGGTCTCCAATTGATAGGACTTTTTGGGAAGGATTAGGAGGTATGGCCTTATTGGAGGAAGCATGATAATAGAAAAGCAAACAAGACACACAATGAAAGATGTTTGAGGGTTTGGTTTGTTCTTATTTTCCCAAGGCTGTAAGGCCATTAAGTCATTAATTTGAGATCTCTCAGTTTTTGCATGTAGACATTTAGTACTATAAATGTTTATCTTAGGACTGCCTTCATCACAGATTTTGACTTGATGTGTTTTTGTTTTCATTAAATCCTAGGGATTTTAAAAGTTACTTCTTTAGTTCTTCCTTGTCACAATTATCATCCGATAATGTGTAGTTAGGTTTCCATGAATTTATGTACTTTCTATTACTTTTGATATATAGCTTTTTTCTATTGTGGTCAAATAAGACAGAGGATGTCATTTCAATTCTCCTAACATGTGGTCAGTCAATTTAGAAGAAAACTTCATAGGGGGCTGCTGAAAGGTATGTGCATTCTTTTTTGTTTAGGTGGAATGTTCTGTAAATGTCTGTTAAGCACATTTGATTTATGATGTCATTTAACTCCAATGTACCTCGCACCCTCCACCCCCAGCAAGAATTCTAACTAGTCTTAATAATGAAAACCCAGAGACAGATATCAGGGTAAATGCTGAAAGATCAGAGAGACAAAGGAGCAAGCCACAGCCACTTCTTACTTCACCAACTCCTCAGCCTGAAAAGGGGTAAGCTCCTGTCTCCTCCTGCCTTATATTCCTCTTTCCACCCAGTCATAGCACTTCCTGTCTCCACCTCCCTAGTGCTGAGATTAAAGGCGTGTGACTCCCAAGAACTAGAATCAAAGGCATGAGATCCCAAGTGCTGGGATTAAAGGTGTGTGCCCCCACTGCTGACTTCTATGGTTAACTAGTGGCTAGCTCCACACTCTGATCTCCAGGCAAGCACAAACAAAATTGTCACCATACACACACACACACACACACACACACACACACACACACACACACATCCAGATGATATATCTACTGGTGAGAATGAGGTATTGAAGTCATTCACTGCCACTGTGTTGAGGTCAGTCTGTGATTTTACATCTAATTATATTTGTTTTATTAAATCGAGTGCACCTGTATTTGGTGCATATATGTACAGAACTGTAATGCCTTCCTAGAGTATGGTTCTTTTAATGAGTGATCTTTGATATCTTTTTTGACCTGCTGTGGTATTTAGTCCATTTTGTCAGATAGTGAGACAGCTACAATTACTTGTTTCTCTGGTTCTATTTGTCTGGAATACTTTTATATATTTTCACTCTAAGGTGGTGTCTATCATTGACAGTGAGGTGAATTGTTTTTGAAGGCAGCGAAATGATGGCTCCTGTTCTCCAATTCAATTTGCTGATCTGTATCTTTTTTTTTTTTTTTTTTTTTGGTGTTGTGAGGGAGGTTTTCTCTGTGTATTTTTGCGCCTTTCCTGGAGCTCACTTGGTAGCCCAGGCTGGCCTCAAACTCACAGAGATCCGCCTGGCTCTGTCTCCCGAGTGCTGGGATTAAAGGCGTGCGCCACCACCGCCCGGCTTATCTGTATCTTTTTATTGGGAAGTTGAATCTGCTAATATTCAGTCATTGACATAGGATATGTATTAATTCCTGTCATTTTATTGTGGTGCTTTCAAAGATTTCTTTGATTAACTGTCCTGGTATTATTTATTTATTCCCTGTGTCCTCTTTAGTGTGTTTACCCTTCTCCTCAGACTGAAGTGTTTCTTTTGGTGCCTGTCTTAGGGTTTCTGTTGCTGTGAAGAGACACCATAACCACAGCAACTCTTATAAGGGAAAACATCTAATTGGGATGAATTGCTTACAGTTTCAGAGGCTCAGTCCATTATCATCATGGTGGGACATAGTGGCATGCAGGCAGACATGGTGCTGGAGAAGTAGCTGAGATTCTTACATCTTCCAGGTAACAAGAAATGGTCTGAAAGTCACACTGAGGGAAGCTTGAACAAAAGAGACCTTAAAGCCCACCCCCACAATGACACACTTCTCCAACAAGGCTACTGCACTTCAACAAAGCCATACCTCCTAATAGTGCCACTCCCTATGAGATTATGGAGGCCAATTACATTCAAACCACCACGTTCCACTCCCTGGCCAACATAAGCTTTTGACAATATCATAATGCAAAATCCATTTAGTCCAACTTCAAAAGTTCCCATAGTCTACCACAATCTCAACAATGTTTAAAAGTCCAAAGTTCAAAGTCTCTTCTGAGATTCATGCAATCTCTTAACTGTAATTCCCTATTTAAAAAAAACATATCACATACTTCCAACATATAATGGCACAGGATATACGTTACCATTCCAAAACATAGGGAAGGGAGTATAGTGAGGAAATACTGGACCAAAGAAAGACCAAAAACCATCTGGATAAATTCCAAACCCTGCATCTCCATGTCTGATGTCAAAATGCTATTCAGATCTCCAACTCTGTTCAGTTCTGTTGAATGCAACACAATTCTTTTTCTTGGGCTGGTTCCAGCCCCTGTTAGCTGCTCTCCTCAGCAAGTATCCCATAGCTCTGGCATCTCTCACATCTTGGGGTCTCCAAAGCAATCCAGGTTTCAACTTCACAGCTTCACACAATGGCCTCTCTAGGCCTCCATTCAGGGACAACCCTGACACATGCCTGGCCTCAGCGGCTTTCCTTAGGCACAGAGGCAAATTCCATAACCTGTTTCTTCTGTCCTTAACTCTAAAGGCATAACCATGTGGCTGAAGCTACCAAATTCTGCTGCTTGCTGGGACTGGAACATGACCTTCTCCTTCAATTACATCTTCACTAGCTTTTTCTTTTTCACCTTTGCTACCTAAGCTTGGTTGTCCTGAAAATGGATCTGTATACCAGGCTGACCTCAAACTCAGAGATCTGCCAGCCTCTGCCTTCTGGGATTAAAGGCGTGCACTACCACACCCAACTCTTTAGTTTAGTTTAGTTTAGTTTTAGTTTAGTTTTTTCTTTAGTTCCTTTTCACACGTTGGAAATTTAGCTGGATGAGATCTTGCCCTGAGGTCACCACTCCCTTTATTCCATTTCTTAATCTGGTTATCTCCCTGAACACAGGACTTAGTTGCATTCCACTATTTGGTGTTCCTTTTCTCCTTATATTTTACATTTTGTAATTTACTCTGCTCAGCTTGCTCCTTCTTATTATAAATCTTCATTAGAGTCACCACTACCAACCACACAACAGAGTCTGTACTAGGATGTTTTGAGATTTCCTCTGTCAATGGAGTTAATCCCAAACTCCTCACTCTTCAGTGTCCGTTGTAGAGCTATTGTGGTGATCATGAATTCTTTAATCAGTTTTTTTTAAAACTTATAAACCATATGGGCGTGGCAGGCTTCTTGCTATCTGTTCTTATATCTTAAATTAACCCATTTCTAGTAATCTATAAGTTGCCAGGTGGCTTGTGACTTACCGGTATCTTTACATGTTGCTTGTCATAGTGGTGGCTGGCAGCGTCTCTCTGGCTCAGCCTTCCGCTTCCCAGAATTCTCCTCTCCCCTTGTCCCGCCTGTACTTCCTGCCTGGCTACTGGCCAGTCAGCACTTTATGTACCAATCAGTCATCCACAGCACTTCCCCTTTTCTTTTTTTCAAAAAGGGAGGTTTTAACTTTCACATAGTGAAATTACATATAACAAAACAATTATCTTTAATCCGTTTTTATCATACAAAGTTTTCTTTTTACTTCTCCTTCAATGTTAATAGATAACACTTTCTAGGTATAATAGTCTGAGTTGACAGTTGCTGTCCTTCAGAACCTGGCAGAGATCTTTGCACATATCTCTCTCTTTAAGCTTCTTTGAATAATCCATCATCTGTTACTCTGATGAGCCTGCCTTTGTAAGTAACTCAACCATTCTCTCTTTCAGCTTTCAATACTCTGTCTTTATTCTGTGTTTTTAATGTCTTAATAATGATAATGCTATGGGCATTTCATTTCTGGTCCTATCTAATTGGTGTTCTGTTGGCCTCTTGTACCTGGATGGGAATTTCTTTCTCTAGGTTTGGAAAATTTTTCTTTTATGCTTTTAGTGAAAATATTCTCTACGCCTTTGGTATGATATTCTTATTTTTCTATGCACACCATCCTAAGGCTAGATCTTTTAGTGGTATCCCAAATCTCATCTATAAATATATTTTTAGCCATTTGTCATTGACTTTATTACATGATCCAGTCCCTCTACCTTGTCTTACAGCCCTGATACTTCGTTTTCTAAATGATCCATTATGTTGGTGGGGATTTTTAAAAATTTAGTTTATTGAAGATTTTCATGTCCAGCGTCATTTCAGCTTGCTTTTCTTTAGTAATTTTCTTTTATAAACTATATTTTCATGTCTTGTATTGGTTCCCTTATTTGATTCAGCTTGTTTCTGTTCTCTTGTACTATATCCATGCTTCCTTTGAGTTGTTTGAATATAATTACAACCACTGTTTAAAATTCTATTTCTGGAAGTTCTTCCATGTTGTTCTCATTAGGGTTCATTATTATGGGATTAATAAGTTTTGGAGGAGGCATGTTTTCTTGGTTTTTAATTTTGTTTTTGTGTGGGGATATATACATCTGAAGTTAATTCGCTGGGTCATTGTTTCTTTTAAAATAGATTTATTTTTATTTTAATTAATGTGCATGTGTTTGTGAACATGAATGTGTGAAAGCTGGAAGAAATCATTTAATTCCCTTGAGCTGGAATTACAGGTAGTTGCCAGATACTCAAGGTGTGTGCTAGGAATCAAACTTGGGTCCTCTGGAAGGGTAGCAAGAACTCTTAACCACTGAGCCATCTCTCCAGCCCCCCTTTTGTTCAAGCCACCTTTCTTCTTTCAATGGAAGTGTGCACAATATTCAGAAGTTGGTTAAGTCTTAGTATGTTTGGAATAATTTTCCATTGTGTGGCTGATATTGAGGGCTGCAGGCTCTACCTCTCTTTTTCTCCTGAGAGTTAAAGATTGTCTACAGCAGTGGTTCTCAACCTGTGGGTTGCGACCCCTTTGCAGGTGTAATGACCCTTTTGTAGGGATTGCCTAAGACCCCTGGAAGACACAGATATTTACATTATGGTTCATGACAGTAGCAAAATCGCAGTTATGAAGTAGCAACAAAAATTATTTTATGATTGGGGGTCACCACACCATGAGGAAGCAGCATTGGTAAAGTTGAGAACCACTGGTTTAGCGTGAAGTCTTGGTGCATGGGTGGTCCTAAGTAGAGAAAGCCATGGTCCCTCAACTGCTGCAGGAAGCTGTGTGGGTTGGACTCCTGGAGAAGAAATCCTGGGTGGCATAGATGGGGCTGATCCAGGAGTCCAGGTTCACAGAGTGAGGTTCCAACTTGGCTTAGGCAGACCTAGGCAGGGGAAGCTGGAGGTCTCTCATTTGGTGTAGAAGATTTTTAGGTATTGTAAGTGGACCTAAGCAGGGAGATGTGGGTCCCTTCACTTAGTGCAGGAGATAATTTCACAAAATAAATACTAACGGATTTAAAAGATCTGCTTGATCCTTATACAACAAGGGTAGATTATTTTGATAAACCAGCCTCATTTCTAAGTAGGTCCTCTAAACTAAAAACCAACAAAGAAACCTCAGAGTTAAACTATATTACAGAAAAAATTGACTTAGAAGGTATCTACAAAATAGTTCATTGATCAGAAACAGATTTTTCTTAGCAGCCCATGAAACCTTTCTTAAAATAGATCACACTGTAGGCCACAACTCAAGATTTGCTAAATAAAAAAGAATCGAAATAATCCCCTGTATTTTACTAGACTGTAGTATAATAAACTAGAAATTAACAGAAAAAACTATAGAAAGTACATAATTACTTTGAGATTGAGCAATCTATATACTTGAAGTATTAATGAGTTGATGAATCAAGGATGAAATTCAAAAATTCCTTAAATCAAGCTGCTGAGGTGGCTCAACAGTTAAAGGCACTTGACCTCAACCATGTCACCCTGAGTTCAATTCCTGGTACTCGTATGGTGGAAGGAGAGAAGCAACTTCCACAAAGCTGTGCTTTGACCTCCACATGTATGCTGTGGCATGCTCTGGCATACAAATCAATCAATCAATCAATCAATCAATCAATCAAATTTAATAAAAATTGCCTATGGGCTGGATAGATAGCCTTGTCAGTAAAATGCCCACTACACAGCATGAGGACATGAGTTTGCAAGCACCTGTGCAAAGGCTGGACGTGATCACACATATCTGTAACGCTAGTGCTTGGGGGTCAGGGTGGGAGGGACAGGTAGATCCTTGTAGCTTACAGGCCAGCCAGTCTGGTCACTCAGTAATACTGTGTAGAATTCAGTGAGAGACTCTTTTGCCAAAATTAAGATGGAGAATGATAGCAGAAGACACCTGACCTTAACTTCTGGCCTCCACATAAATACACACACATGCCTACATGCACACACACACACACACACACACATACACACACACACAAATGTGTATGTACATATACTACACACATACACAATAAATAAACCTAGCCAAGGGTATTGAAGACCTCTAAACTGAAGACTTTAAGGCACTAAAGAAAGAACTTGTAGGCACTAGAAGATAGAAAATACTTTCATACCAATAGGTAGGTTGAATTAATATTATGAAAATGGCAATACTGTCAGAAACAATGTATAGATTTAATACAATCCCTCTAAAAAAATTCCAGAGGCATTATTTCCAGAACAAGAGAAAACAATCCTAAAATTCACAAAGAAAGACATAAGATCATGAATAGTCAAAGCAATCCTGAGCAGAAAGAACAATGCTGCATGCATGCATAGCAATACCCGCCATGTAATTATACTATAGAGCAGTGGTTCTCAACCTCTGGGTTGTGACCCCTTTGGGGTTGCACATCAGATATTCTGTATGTCAGATATTTACAATATGATTTATAACAGCAGCAAAATTTCAATTATGAAGTAGCAAAGAAATAATTTTATAGTTGGGGTCACCACAACATGAGGAGCTAGTTCAAAGGGTCTCAGGATTAGGAAGGTTGAGAACTGTGCCACAGAGCCACAGTGACAAAGATAGTGTGGTACTGGCAGAAAGACAGACACACAGAAAAATGGAACAGATTAGAAGATCCAAAAATCTACTCACATGTTACAGTCTCCTAAACTTTGATAAAAGGTGCTTGGGATGATTAACTTTTTTAACTTGTAGGATTTAAAATAACCATGGAAACAAATCTCTAGGCCTGTCTGTGAGATTGTAAGCTTCCACCTAAATGTGGGTGACACTATTACATGAGTTGGGGTCCTAGGCCAAGTCAAAAGGAGAAAATGAGTGGAACACCAACGTTCATCTTTTTCTGCTTCTTAACTTGGGACGCTTTGCGACCAGCTGCCTGAAGCTCCTGATACGCCTTCCCAGCCAGGATGAGCTGTGTCCTCTATCTCTAAGCCAAAATAAACCCTTTCTTCCTTGATTCACTTTAATCAGGCTTTTGTCATAGTAACAAGAAAAGTAACTAATCCAGGTCCAAAAACATTCTCTGGGGAAAGCGCAGCCTCTTTAAAATGATGTTGGGAAGACTGAATTTATACGGACAGACAGCCTCTTTAACAAATTGTGCTGGTTGGTTTTTGTCAACCTGACACAAACTTAGGCATATATGGGGAGAGAGAACCTGTAGGAGGAATGTCCTTGTGCTCACGGACAAGCACTAGGGGAACCAGGAGTGTTAAACACACAGGACTGTCTCTTCAAAGGGAGTGATGTAGAAACCATTTTCCATCCACAAGGCTGGAGATGGATGTGGTTCATAGCCTGGTGACCTCTGCACCATCTGTAGGGCCAGATCACATCTGGCTTCCCCAGACCCTTATCATGAGCTTATTTACCTTGATCCTGTTTTCTCAGTTAATCTATAGAACCCATCTTTGTGGAAGATGGCACTTGTACGTTACAGGAGTTTCGGTTTAATCATGTCTTAAGATTTATTGTGCACACGGGATTGAGATAATTATCACCAGGAAGCTCCCCCCCCAAAAAATTTTGCTGTGCTAAATATACCTAAAATAAACCACCTAGTGTCAGATTCTTGAACTTTGAACCAACACTGGATACTGAGTCGTGTTCCCTTCTTGCCTCTCATGGACTGACATTCTGCTGATTGTGGTGCTTGCAGACTCCCACCCCCCAATATCTCAATTGAGGAATTGCCTCTATCCAATTGCCCTGAAGGTAAGTCTGTGAGGGAATTTCTTGATTGTGCAAGTGTACCAGCCTATTGTGGGTGGTCCCACTCTTGGACCAGGTGGTCCTGGATTGTGTAAGAAAGCAGGATAAGCAAGTCATGGAGAACAAGCTGGTAAGCATGCTCCTTCACTTCAGTTCCTGACTCCAGATTCCAGCCTTGATTTCCTTCTTTGACTTCCTTTCATGATGGACTACAATTGTAAGATGAAATAAACTTTTTTCTTGGTAAAGGTGTTTATCATAGCAACAGAAACTTAACCAGGATAAAAATGATGCTGGGAAGAAGAAATGATGTTTCACAGGGCAAGGATTAGACTGGGAACACATCTCTCACTGTACATAAAAATAAACTCAAAATGGATAAAACAAAACAACACCCCCCCCCGAAACTTTTTGTCTTAGGTTTCTATTTCTGTGAAGAGACATTATGACCATGACAACTCTTATAAAGGAAAACATCTAATTGGGGCTGGCTTACAGTTCAGAGGTTTAGTCCATTATCTTCAAGGAGGGAAGCATGGAAGCAGGCAAGTAGACATGGTGCTGGAGAGGCAGCCTAGAGTTCTACATCTGGATCAGCAGCCAGCAGGAAGACAGAGCGATGCTGGGCCTGGCTTGAGCATCTGAAACCCCCAATTCCACCCCAGTGGAATAACTTCACACCTATTCTAAAAAGGCCTCCTAATAGTGACACTCCCTCTGGGGTCCATTTTCATTCAAACCACCACACTATGTAAGAACAGAAACTTTGAAATGGATAGAGGAAAACACAGGTAAAATACTTCAAGGTGTAGATACAGGTAGAGAGTCTCTAAACAGGATTCCAGCAGCACATAGAATGAGCCCAAGAGTTGACAGATGGTAGTCTATAAGATTATGATGCTTCTGCACAACAAATTCTGGGTATGGATATCCAGAATACACAAAGGACTGCAAAAATGAAACACTCCAAACCCAAATTCTCCCATCAAAAAATGAACCAATGAACTGAATAGACAAGACAGTCTTCAAAAGAAGACATTCAAATGACAAATAATTACTTGACCAATTGTTCAATATCCTTAGCTACAAGGAAAGACAGTTAAAACTGCGTTGAGATTCTGCCTCACCCCAGCAGAATGGCTGTCACCAAGAAAACACAGGACAACACATGCTGGCTAGGATGTGAGAAAAGAGGAACTCTTCCTTAGCCACTGTTGATGGAAGTGTAAACTTATGTAGCCACTGAGGAAATAGTAAGAAGGTTTCTCAAAACACTGAAAATAGAACTATTATATGACCCAGGTATAGCATTTTTGGGCATATGCCTGAAGGACTCTAGGCCAACATACTGTAGAAATACTTGTATATCCATGTTTATAGCTACAGAGGCAGGCAATGGAACACACTTTGATGTTCATTAACAGATGGATGGATTAATAAAATACAAAACATAAACAGAATGGAATTTTATGCAGCCATAAAGAAAAATTGAATAATGACATTTTCAGGAAGATGGATGCAACGGCATATCATCATGTTAAGTGAATTAAGTCAAACTCAGAAAAATATTGTTTTCTTTCTCGGAGGTAAGACCCAAACTTAAAAGTATATGCACATATGAAAATGAATAAACTGCAGCCCAAACTTGAGAAATTGAAGTTTTACTGATTTTCAGTGCAAAGCTAAGAATTTAGAAATAATAGTGAAGCTGGATATTTAGGGGCAACTCAGGGTAGACAGGTCTAAAATCTCAGTATAAAAATCTCAATTTGGGACTTAGAGGATGGCTCAGAGAGTACACTTCCAAGCCTGGTAACCTGAGTTGGATTCCTGGGGCCTTACATGGTGGAAGCTGAGAACCAAATCCCATTATTGCCCTCTGACCTCCGCCTGTGTCCTGTGTCCTGTGTGCTCACACACAAAATAAATAAATAAAATGTAGAGATAAAAATCTCTGGTGTTCAACGTACAGTATGGTTACAGTATGGCTCGTTAAGGAAGGGAATGGCTCAGTTGCCTTTAGCCTACTGGCTATGGGTGAGATAGGACCTCTGTTGGTCTTTTCTGTATCGAACACACAGATTGCAAGTCCAGTGCCACTTTGAGATCTTTGGCAGCAATTAACTATGCAGCTCACACACAATTGAGCCTTATGAAAATGAGTATTCAGAGACGGGTAATGCCTGGGGGGCACTCACCAACCTAAGACAGAGCACCTGTGTGGCCTGGGCAGTCGTCTCCATGATGGGTAAGGTGACCTGCTGACGTCCCACACAACCCAAGTCAGAAGCTCATTTTTTAATAAAAGGGGGACCTGTAGGGCCCTGGCCCCCGTTTTGGGTAACTGCTGCCTTGCTTGCGCACCTTGACCTTGATATCCTCCCTATGCTAATTCCCTGCCGGGTTCCACCCTCCTAAATGCTTAAGAGAAGTTCCTTGTCTGGGTATCCTGAATAATGGGCGTTAACAGATTAGAAGCAAGATTGTAAAACATCAGTAGCGAACTTCTGCCCTCCAGGGTCCTCCCATTGTGCTGTAAGCCTGTATTTAAGACCTCCTCCCCACCTCAATAAATGACATTCGGCATTTAAAATTAAAAAAAAAAAAAAAATATATATATATATATATATATATATATATATATATAATTGAATGAATACTGTGAATGTAATCTATGAATACCACAAATGTGATTAATATCATGAGTGTGATTAATGAATATCATGAGTGTAATTGAAAAAAAAATCTCTGGTGTTGTCTGACTGTTGTATCCCATGGGCACAAAGGGATGTCAAGTTAGAAAGTCAGCAAACAGAAGGCTGATAGAGCTGTCAGCTGCTACACATGACCTGGAAGACAGAGCTTGAAGTTTGAGCCAAGCTGTTCAGTGCTTGCTAGGACATGAAAACACCATAATACAGGTTGAACATCTCTAACCTGAAGATAAAAAAATCTGAAACTCTGTACCAGCCTGACCCTCGGGAAGTTTGGGGTTTGAGCTGAATGTGGTGGTACTTGCCTGTAACCTTGGCACTCAATAAGCTGAAACAAGAGAACTGTGACTTCAGGACCACCCGATCTCAAAAGGCAAAACAATTATTTTTGGTCTGAAAGCATTTTGGATTAAGTTTGTTCATCAAGTTGTTTGTGAAAATAATCTCCAATTCTCAAAGCCTCTGAAACCGGGAACGTGCTGACTTTTGGATAAGGGACACAATTTATACACAGGAGAATAAAAGAGAAACTACAACAGTCAGTGTTACTAGCCAAAATTACCAAACATGTAATGACCCAGAGAAGTGTACACCTAGGGGATATCAGCCCATAGCTACTTATAAATGGAGGCAGATGTTGGACTTATCAAAGATCTCAAACCACAATTACAGCCAGGTGTGGCTCTGTTGCAACCCCAGCTACCTAGGAAGCTGGAGTAGGAAGATTACAGGTTCAAGGCCTCTTTGGGGTACAGAATATGAAAATGTTTCAGGCCAGTCTAGGCAACCTAATGAGACCCTGTCTCAAAATAAAAATTAAAAAGAGGGCTGGCATAGATCAGTGGTACAGAATTTGTCTAGTATTAGAAGGGCCCTGAGTTTAATTTCCAGTACCACAAAGAACAACAAATCAATAAAACAATCAAACACCTCCCCAGCAGTTATAAATGTTCAAAGGCAAAGAAAAACAAAAACATAACATGTAGGCATTTAAAACCCTAGAGTTGAAAATAGGATAGCAAAGGTTTAGAACAAAATGTGCTTCTGAAAATTTCAGGAGAACCAGTGAACATAAACACACTGCATTCAGAACTCTCTGGGGACCCACAGAATGACAGGTGACTAATTACAGCCAGGAGAAGGAGAAGTAACCTTTGCCAGGGAAGAACCCACTAACTGGTTGTCTAATGCAGGGTCCTCAGCTCTGAATTATATACATACCACCAACAAAAACAAACTGAAGCAGTTGTATTTATATATATATTTACATACAATACACATGCATATATAAATACACATGTATGTCTATAACAATAATAACAAAAGAAAAAGAGGCTGCCGACTTGAGAGTGGGGGACACAGGAGGGGTTGGAGAGAAGGCAGTTTGAGAGGGGGATGCAAGGAGGAAAAAGAGGAGAGAAAGTGATGCAATTCTACTTCAATAAAAACATTATTTTTTTTAATTAAAGAAGGTTGAACACAGTCTCAAAGCTTAGGAGATAACACCAAGCTTCCTTACATATGTGTATTTGGAATCCTATAAGAAAAGGAGAGACAAAGGATTGCTATGAAAAATTTTTGCCAATGAAGTTGTCAATGAAGTCGACAACTTAGTTGAAATGAACGACCTCAAATGCAAAATACAAAAAACAAAAGAACCCTAAGAAATAAATGTGGATAGCCCAATACTAAAAATTTTAATTGACAGCCTTCAATAAAAATAAAATTTGTGGCTCTAGGAGAAAAAGTATTCAGCAAAATAAAGGCTCATAGTACTCTAAATTTTGGTAAAAAGCTTATAGATTCAATAAATTCAACAATTCCCAATAAAAACCAATACAAAGAAAAACACAATTAGGTGCACCACAGCCAAACTACTTAAAACTAGACTGTACAATATATAAAGGCATCATTTTACTTTGTATTATACCTCAATTATATGTCAAGGCAAACAGAGGAAGAAAATATAGGCCCAGAATCATGTAAAATCAAAGGCAGGATTTTGAAAAGGTTGTCAAAGGCAGTAAATGTCTAGCTACACTGACCAGAAAAAACAGACGTTTTGAATATCAAGAGTAAAAGAGTGGATTTTGTTAGAAATCCTAAGGATGGGTAAGAATTACCATGAGGATCAGGAAAGATGGCTGAGCGGTTAAGAGTAAGCTCTGCTCTTCCAGAGGACCTGAGGCTGGTTCTCAGCACCCACATTAGCCAGTTTCCTTTGGCCTCCTTGGGCACCTGAACACACACACACACACACACACACACACACACACACACACACACACAGTTAAAATAAATTGAAATAAAATATTAAAAGAAGAATTACCATGAACAGTTTTATTGAAGTAAATAAAGCAACAATAAAATTAATTACTTCAAAGGCAAAGTCTGTAAATATGACTAATCTGATAAAACTGAATTTTAATGGAAAGCTTTGGTGAATTCTATTCAACATATTATGAAATCTGTAAGGTGTGAACGCTTTCCAAATCATTTCATGCAGTTAGCACTATCTTGATACTGAGACCAGACAAATACATAACAGGAGAAGTTCAGACCAATCACTTGTAGAAACATAGATAGAAAATTCATCAATAAGATATTAATATGAGAAGATATTCTACTTATATAGAAAACACACCATAATCAATTACTACTTATCTTGGAATTCAAGGTTATTTCAACATTGAAAAAAATAATATTTTATAAACAAAACCAAGAGGAAGATACTTATTATAAACTCTGTTAATACACAAAGATCTTGAAAACATTCTGTAACATTATAATGAAAATGCTCAGGAAAGCAGAAAGGAATCTCTTTAATACTGTTTATATTAAAAACTATATAGCTAGCATCATACTGTTAAAAAGTTGAACTCTTTCTCCTAAAGATGGAGAGACATGGATAATGACTCTCACCATTTCCATTAGCATCACACTGAAGTTCTTAGCTATTATAATCAAGCCATAAATAAAAGGAATAGAGATGGGAAGGAAAGAAAGAAAAACGAATTTTTCCATGACAGCACATGTAGAAATTAACAATGATTCCACAAGAAAAGCTACAGGATGAATCAACCAGATTTGCCAGATTTCAGGATTGAAGATTAATGCAGAAACCGATTTTATATTCATATCAGCAATGAAAAGAATTCTATTTATAGTAGCATAGAGAATTATGAAATAAGAGTAAATTAAAAAAATCATGAAACCTGCATAGGGGATATTGTAACCTATTACATAGAAGATGAGAGAAAATGAGGATTTTAAATAGATATATTAATGGATTAGAAGACTCAATATAAAGATATCAAATTTCTCTAAACTGATTTGTAGATTTTATCACTGATTTTTGTTTCCTGACACAGCCTTGGTATGTTGTCTAGTATTGTTCCTTGTCTCTTGGCTTTCCAATTGCTGTGATTACACATATAGACTACCCCTCTCTTCCTCTTCTTCTCCTTTTCCTCCATATGGTGTCTCATGTTTCATAGACTCACCTTGAACTCTTGGGCACAAGCTATCCCAGCCTCTTGAGTAGCTGTGATTAACAGGTGTATGCTATCACACCTGGCTGGCCTATAGATTTGATGCAAATATAGCAGCCCAATTACTGAATAAATATACAAGCTAATTTTAAAATCTCTATAAAAATATAAAGGTCTCAGAATAACAATCCAAAGTTTTAAATATAAACTTGTAGTTCTAAAGTAAGAAATCAGTATAGATTGCAAAACGAAATTTTGTTGGATATTCTAGGTCTCATTTCATTTCTAAAGATCAGCATCTACAGAGAGTCTAAAGCAGGATTCACACAATACTTCCGTTGGAAAGGAAAAGTTACAACAGTTTGGGCATTTAAAATAGGATTTATTTTATTTGTAAATGGTGTGTGTGTGTGTGTGTGTGTGTGTGTGTGTGTGTGTGTGTGTGTGTGTGTGTGACTATGTGCACAAGAGTACAGGTGCTTCTGGAGGTCAGAAGAGGATGTCAGAGCCCCTGGATCTGGAGTTACAGACAGTTGTGAGCCATGTGGTGGGGGCTGGGAACCTACCTTAGTCCTCTAGAAGAGCATTACACACACTTGACTGCTGAGCTATCTCTGTGGCAACCTCCCTTAAAACTTCCGTTTTTTTTATTTTAAATTACGTGTGTCTGTGGGGGGTTGTGATAGGAGTGCAGGTACCTGCAGGGGGATGGAAGTATCATGGAAGTATCAGATCCTCTAGAGCTGTAGTTACAGGCAGCTGTGAGTCCCTGATACTGGTGTTGGGAACTGAACTCAGGTCCTCTGGAAGAGCAGTGTGTGCCAAGCCATCTCTCCAGAATGGACATTTCTTATGTAGTTAAATGTACACTATCTTGTCACTTAGAAATCCTCTTTGTCATTTACTCAAAAGAAATGAAAATGTATTTCATTTCTTTTTTGGAATGTACATAATGTTGAGAATTATACTCAGATGCTCATCACAGCCTTATACACAATGCCAAAAGCTGAAAACAATCAAGCTGTGCACTTGTATGTAAAGAGAAAAAGGAAGCTTGAAATAAAATGTGCTATCTACTGATAAAAACACACAATAGCAGAGTTCACACACACAGCATAGTTGAATATCAAAAATATGGAAGACTTCTTCCCTCCTTTCAAGATTTATTTACTTTTATTTATGTGTATGTCTGTCTGCCTGCCTGAGTTTATGTGAAGGAACCCGTGTGCTGTGAGCTTGTCAAAGTGGGTGCTAGGAACCAAACCTCTTCAAGAACAGAATTTGCTCTTTCCTGTCAAGCTGCCCATCCAGCCTCTCATCCTGTATTTCTTTCCTAATCTTGAACTAAAATAACATTCCTGGTATATCCTCCAAAGGGACTATACATTTTCATTATAGTTTTTATAATAGCAGCTGTTCTTGTTTTTGAGACAGGGTCTGACTATGCAGCACAGGTTGGCTTTGAACTCACAAGGCTGCCTTGACCTCATGAGTGCATGTAGGCATGCACCATCATGCTTGGCTTATATTAGCTACTGTTTACACCATTATTGATAGACATATATAAAATATGCTTCTGCCTCCTAAGATTAGAAGCCCTATGAAGTCAGGAATGCTTATTTTTTTCCTTGCTGCTCTTCCCTTAGTGCCCCAAATTTAGGAAATTCTCAAATACTTTCTGATAAATGAAATAAATAAAAATTAATAATATGAAAATTCTAAATGTAATCTTATACCATTGAATTTACCAATATATTTAATAAAATATTTAAGTTAGGCTTATTTTAGGAATTAATTCCTACATTATCTTCCAATAGAATGATAGGAACTGAAATGATATTTAAGTCTAATTCATCCAAAATTTTACAAATGAAACCATGAGAATTTAAATAAAAATATACAAATGTAGTTGTGTTTATATGTATGCACAATTAATCTCAGAATTAGGAAAGATTTTCCATTCTGGATTGGTGCTAACTGCAAAAGCCACAGAAGGAAAGACTAATATGTCAGGCTACATTTTAAAAAATTAAATTTACATTGTGACCGAAGTTAATACACATGATAATTGATGAGCACATTTAAAATACAGTAAGAGATCAGTTTAAGATTTATTGAAGTCAGTAAGACACACAGGTTGAGAAGGATAAAAGATACAATATGTAATTTATAAAGGAAGCACAAACGGCAAATATTTCAAGCCAGCAGTAATTAGAAACATAAATGTTAAAATATTCTATTGTGGTTAAAACATTTAAAAGTGGTTTTAAAATTATGTTTATTTATTATTATTAAGTATTCTATCATTTATTGTGTGGGTATATGTCCCAGGTGCAGCCTAAGTTGGATTTCTTTCTTTCCACTAGGTTGGCTCTGGGGATTGAACTCAGGTTGTCAGGCTGGCTGGCAAGCTACTGAGCCATCTATCCAGACTTTCCTTGCATTTCTAGAGGCCAGTGTTTGTAAAAATCCCCTAGTATGCACGTTTCTTTTGGAAATCTATCCCAAGTAAACAACAATAACTTTGCAGACATGAGTAAACTTAAAGTAGTTTTCCTTACAGTAGTGAGAAATGGAAATAACCAGTAGGTAATAGGAGATATTGATACACTCACATAATGAACTTCAAAATTATGTTCCATATTTACATCTTCGAATGTATATGTATATAAGAAAAAAAACCTATGCATGCATGCAAAGACATAGCAGAAGCAGCTTTCTAAGAACACGAACTAAAATATTGACAACAGTTGTCTCTAAGAGAAATTAGTATTTTCCACACTTTTGTATTTTCCTCTGTTGACTCTAGTGGTAAATAGAATTCCTGACTAAAGAAGTTCAAATGTATCTCTCAAAAGAATGGGCTCCTAGATTCTTTCCTTATGTTACCACTGTAGCTGTTTTAAGGATATTGGACACTGTGAGACCTTAAGGTTTTATCAGATGGGATGGATAAGATCTTAGATCTGTGTCTTTAAAGGGGATTCCATAGACCGTCTTTATCAGGGTTGATGCTCTGTAGGCATGTCAGTTTCTTTGGTCCTAGCTTACCCATCATTTAATTAAACAACAACAACAACAACAACAACAACAACAACAACAAAGCCCAAAACACTGGATATGGGAACTAGGACTGAAATTTTAAGTAACCTTCAGAGGAATTTTTTCCCTATATGGATATTTGGGAAATTCTGTGATCTCCTCTGTGGAGACAGTGCAAAGCTGCTCTTTCTGAGGGAAAAGACTGAAAGTTTTTACAGTAGTCTGCTAGGTGATCTTCCCCTTTCTTATATTTTAGCAAGCTTACTGCATCATCTATTATACGTGCACGTACAATTAACTAACTTTATTTGTCAACTCTATCCTTTTATTTATTCAATGTCAATATTCCTTGGTGATAAATGCTTTCTTATAATATACACATGTATTCTATGTGAATAGACTCTATGTCTGTGGATTAATCAACAATGAACTGAAAATACTCAAAAGGAAATTTTGTGTGTATTGAACATGCATGGACTTTTTTTGGTCATCATTCCCTAAAGAATACAACACGAGATATTTACATAATGGTCACAATCTAAAGATGATTTAAAGTGTATGCAATGGCGTGCATGGTTTATATGCAAATACTGAGCCATTATATATAAGGGAAGAGCACCTGTGGATTCCAGCATCTGTGAGTGATCTTGGAACAAATCACCCATGGATACAGAGGAATGACTGACTGGATGTGGTAGGACTAACATCTTATTGTCCACCATAGCAGTCACTTTTTAGGTTCCTTCAGGTGGAGTGCATTTAAATAGCAAAGTGTCATCTATTTAGAGATTTTTTTTTTCACATTTAAAGGACTATGAGCCATGTAGAATCACAACATTTTCAGAGTGAATTATTTAAACAAGTCCTTGTATAGAACACAACAGAGAAAATGGCAACATAGCGACTATCTCTCCCAGAACCATTTACCTGGCTTCTTTGATGTCTGAAAGTTCAGTCCATCATGTAAAAGAGCATCAGTTACATTACTCTCTCTCCACAGGTCCATGAGGGAAACTGAACCCAATTTCCATAGTAACTGGCTCCAAAACATCTTTTATTATTCTTAAAGAGGTAGTGATTTTTTTCCCCCTGTAGTTTCTATTTGTTCTGAAACCACACCCCTACACCCCCAACTTGAACTTACCGGCATGGTGATCTGGATGGGTTGTCGCTCACCACTTTTGGTAGGAGCTACACCTTCTGTATCATATATGCCCGTGTAGACAACTCTCTCCCCATCAGGCTCTTTACACTTCAGCTCCAGTGGGACAAGCACACCACCAATGGAAATGTTCCTGCAATGGACTTGAGTTGAGCATAGATGGTAGGAATTAGCTTAGGTATCCTGTTCTAGTCTAAACCAAAATCCTAGAGAGGAAACCCACAGGGTTTGGCTAAGGAAGAGATGGTAGAAACTTCTGAAAGTTTAGGAGGTTACAGTTGTCCAGCTACACAGTATTATGATCATAGACCAACTACTTCCACTCTCTGGACTGACTTCAGTATTCTCATGTAGAAGAACTCTTTTCTCATTGAAATCACCTATGGAATTAAAATTCCACTTATGCTCAGCCTGACTCCAAACTCCAGAGATCAGGATTATATTGGTTTGGGATGTAATTTGATACTTGTAAATCTAGGTGATATAAATATATATGAATATATATTAATATATATATATGTATATATATATATATATATTCAAAGACTCCTGACCTCTCTAATGGGTTTTATTATTTTCTGTTCCAACAATCAAAGATTTTCCTTCAGGTTTATCACATTCTAGAAAGTCTCAGTGGTACCACTCTTGATCTCCTTTATCTCAGGATACCTGTTCTCAATGCAAAGTCTAAGTATCAACTATCAGAGTATAAACATTTAGGCTTCACCATGGAAATATCAAACTAGAAACTCTAGTGAGCCCCAAATGACCAGTCCTTCAGGTATTTGATACAAACTCAATTTGGGAGTTCCTGGATTAGGGCACTGAAGAAATCTTTAATAAAACTTAAATGTTAATAGAGAAAACTTTACCACCATCCAATTTGCTTTTAGATTAACTCAAAATCTAGAGAACTACCCCCAAAAGAAGGGGAAATAACAGTTATAAGTGAGGGCAAATGTTGTCAGGGTGGACGAGCAAGGAAAAACCTGGATACAAGTGCAGGGACAATTAGGCAGGGTGAGGACACTAGGTTCAGGGACCTGTGAGGTGGAGGGGTGTGTGTGTGTGTGTGTGTGTGTGTGTGTGTGTGTGTGTGTGCGCGCGCGCGCACGCGCGCTGATGAATTCAATGGACTGGGAAAGCCAGAAACCATCCAAGCGTGGCTACAGATCTTTGGGTCAAGAAGACTAAATAAAATAACTTTACTGAGTTCAAACTAAAAGTATCTGATGGATTCAAAGCCCCTTCCTCCCTCAGCATATGTTAGGTATGCTAAGTTTTGGTTTGTTTTTTCTTACAATCCAGACTTCACGCAATGTTTAGGTGAAAGGTAAATGTAAAGGACCCTGTGATGGCTGGTTCCAATTATCAATGTGACACAATCTAGAACCACCTGGGAAGGGATTCTCAAGGAGGGACTATCTTGATGGCTTGGCCTTAGAAGATCCATCCTAAAAGCGGAGGGTACCATCTCATGGGCTGGGCTCTGGACCTAAGGAAAAGGAGGGAGCAGCTGAGCACTGGCGTGCAGGTATCCATTCTCTGCTCTCTGTTCTTGACCGTGGATGTAATTATGACTAGCTTCTTCAGGTTCCAGCTGCCCTGACTCTTCCACAAGATGGACTGTAACCTCGAATTATTAGCCAAACAAAACCTTTCTTCCCTAAGTTGATTTTGCCAGGGAATTTTATCACAGCAACAGGAAATGAAACCAAGACCCATGTATGAATTATTTTCCATACGCCACTACGCTGCTTTACACCTGTCTTGTTAACCATCACAGGTAACATCACCAGGCTGACCGAAAAATTCAGCCAGCAAAGAAAGAAAAGGCACAGTTCATGGAAAACCATAAAGGCAGGCCAAAGCACAGGCAGTGTCCTCTAACTCTGGAAAGGAGTAGTGGGGAGCACCCCTCGGGGAATCCAGTGACCGGCTGTCCTCTGAGGCTACTCATTCCTCAGCCCTCCCCCACCCGCTTCAGTCTCCCCAGCAGAAGCAGGAGAGCTCCTAGGATCCAGGAGAGGAGGGATGGGATTGCGGTTGCTGAACCCCTCCCTGTCTTTCTACCAACTGCCCCACCCTGTCTACCTGTGGTTCCCCGTTGTAGCTGAACCGAAGAGAAATTCACAATAAAACAAAAGCAAACCCCAAAACACAACAACAACGAAAGCCTCAAGCCCTGGCTTCCTGTCGTAGATTTAAAGGCTCTGGCTGTGATGGGTGGAAGGAAGATGGAATGCAGGGCTACAAGCTCGGGGCAGGAGAGTAGCTTGGGGACAGGGCGTTCACCTCTTGCCCTCACCCCAGATCCCGCAGAGCACCGGAGAGGGTAGGGGAACCAAGTGGAGGCTAGGGATATCCTGGGGCCTCCACGTTCCTCCCATACCCGGGGTATTAACGCCCTGGCGCGCCCCACACTCACTCGACCTGCAGTGTTGTGGGTTTGATCTTCACCTCCACCTTGTAGGAGGAGCCGGTGAGCAGCTTGATTGTGCGGTTCTGGCCGAAGCGCTGCCCGTCTACCTTGAAGAAAACAGGGCCGTCATTGGGCTGGATGCGCAGCGCGATGGAAAGGCGCACGAGCCCCGGTAGGTCCCCCATAGCTGGCAGAGGGGCTGGCGACCGTGGCCGTGGTGATGACGGACAGTGTGGGTTGGAGGGAGCTGCTGCAGCGCGATGGGCGGAGGGGACAGGCAGGGAGGAAGAGGGAGCAGATGGATGCAGGCCACAGCTAGCAGCGGTCGCCTCCGTCCACCCCAGATTTTGAGCAGCTGCTGTTGAGGCTGTGGCCCTCCACCGCACTCAGCCACGGAGCCAGCCCCAGACACAGCACGGAGGCAGCTGGCTGCCCCATCCCCCGCTCCACACGCTGGGCTCTGCACGCACGGCGAGGGCTCGCGGGGACTGGACTGGCAGGCTGCCCCGCAAATCAGCACAGCTGGGGGCTAGAGAGTTAATCCTGTTTACGCACCACAATCCCCTTCAGCAGGACTGACGTTTAGGCTCCTCCTAGAACAGCACCGGATGCGAGGAGGAGGATGGGGCGGGCAGGCACTGGGCGAAGATTAATTGCTACACCAAGGAACGTAGACCCCAGTGTCTAGGCACCAGGAGATGTGGATTTCTTTTCTAGAGTGTCTGAGCTGAGATTTGGTGTGAAGAGGCTGAGATGGGAAATGGAGGCGAGGCAAGTGACGGGAAACGGGGTAGAAACTGCTAGCTAGTGATTTAAATTTCAGGAAATGAGTGTATCCTTTCTAGGGCTTAGGGCAAATGGCCCGGGAAGGCAGAGTTCCTTCTCATGTGGAGCAGAAGCTACACTAGGTCAGGTGCGGGTGGAAAGACAGATGCGGGTTAGGGAGAAAGGGGTGGGGGAGAGGCCGAGAGGGTCCTGTATATCCATTTCCATTGTACATTTCTTGTCTCAAAAAAGACACCGTAATCAATCACATATATTTACACGAATCTGTAAGGGAGAACTAACCAACTCTGTCAAAGGTAAGCTAGTGTGGCACTTAAGATGTAGGTCGTGACAACGTCCAAGAGGGAAGGATGAGCCAAAGGACTACCGCAGAGCACTTCAGACAACACTGCGGGGTTTGCATTTGCAAGTTAAATGTGATTTTGAAAGGCTTTCTCATAGACGTTGATGGCTGAAGATTCTGAGCGGCAAAGGGAGACCAGGTGTATGGAGCTGCGTTCCGATGGAGAAAATGAGTTCCTTCTTCAGCACCACACAGGTGGATAGTACCAGAGCCTCTGCATACTGCATACCTGGGAAAGGCAGGATCCAATTAGTTGCATCCAATTGGGAAACACAGACTTGTTTGTAACTTTGTACTCACCCAGGTTAGACTTTTTCCTTAGAAATAATAATCTCTATTTGTGCATATAAATTATACACACGTGATTCTGTTGAATTGGTGTTTATTGTAACTATGATTGCAAAAATCAAAACAAAATCTAAATGGACTGTCATTCCACAAAGAATGGTTAAAAACGACCCAACAACATAACAAATGGTTGAATATACTCTCACATATCTATACTACAGATTGCTATACAACTATTTAAAAGATGTATCATATGTTACATTTGTTAACACAAGCTTAATTATAACAGTAGGTGTGTGATGAGCAGTGGAAACATGAGGGTGGGATTTGAAACACAAGGATGGGGTTTTCTCTGTTTTACTTATTACTGAATACTCAGCATGCACAAAACAGTACCTGGCTCATTTTACATGCCCCCCAAAATGTGGAGTGACTTGAATTATTGCTGTTTTAACCACAGTCATATGTAAATTCTTCCACATCTCAAAGTAATTAGATTCATAGTGATTCACTAGGATGAGGGCAAAGAGATACAAATCCAATTGTAAACAATATCTGTATAATTTTATTGCTTATCTTGAAGCTCAGAAACAACTTTATTAGTTTAAAAGAAAAACCCTAGTGCAGACTAGCTATAATCTTGGCTGGATGAGGAAGGCAGAGATAAGAAAGAAAAGCCATGCTGTTTCAGTTAATCTGTTGTGGAGGTCAGCCACATGGTGAACAAGTAGCTATGTAGACGGGGAGAGGAGCTTTAGAGAGAGAGGGAAGAAGCCCAAAATACCAGAGAAAGCATGCTTAGGCTCTGGCTAGCATCCAACAGAAAAAGAAGAGAAGAAAAGGGGCCATGATGCCTTTCTTCACTTAGAAAGGCAGACAGACCCAAGGGAAACTTATGGTGGCTGTGCAGCAACTACAGAGGACAGGGACCCTGGAAGGAAAAGTCTACTGTCCTATTAGAGAGATAGTTATTCCTTCTATCTCTTAAGCACATATTCAAGTGGATCCACCTTCCTGGTGTGTGATCCCTTAGCCAGGCTATTGGCCTGCTCAGCTGGATTAACTCTCAAGGGAGGGACAACCGCAACTCCCCACCTAGAGAGAGACCCCATTCTCTACTGCCACATTTCCCCTCAGAAGCAGAAACTCCAAACTCCCGCAATATGCTGGAATTGGGGACTGGATACAACCCATCCTCACCAAAAAAATGTAGAGATTCCATTTCAAAACTGTTCACCAGAAGGGATTTATGTTTGGATGGCAGTTCTTGTCCTCACCCCTGAATTTAGCCTGTAGGCAGGGCTGCTCATTTAGGAAGAGATGAGAAACTGGAGCTCTGCTGTTCCTGACCAGAGAAATGAGGACATTTCTGGAACTGCTGATTTGAGGGAGTCTCTTTTCCCATATAAGGTTAAACATTATGTACCTGCCATTCTCATAACAAGCTCCACACCAAGAGGTAACCCTAACTGCTATCTAGGGAGTTGGGGTGTTAATCTTTTTTTTTGGCTTCTTAGAGCTGAGTGGGGTCACTGAGCATAGGAGGTGAGATATTCCTTCAGTGGGACTTTCTAGGGGACACTGAAAGTATACAGATAGTTCCATTTGATAACAGCCAACTATAGTGAGGAAGACAAGTCCTTGACTAGTGTCTGGAAAGAGCCATGGGAAGGAGACTACAGGCAAGAGTTACTAGTATTGCAAGCCGCAGGATGAGAACCAGGAGAAGCCAGACCAAAGGACAATTTAAAATATTTCCTGCCCTTTGAGGTTTAGATGAGTTGCCTCAAGAGCTCTTTCGTGTCAAACTATTCCACCATAAACGTTGTAACACTTTTGACTCATCTCAACATTGTCACAATACTGAGTGTTATTCTTTTTAAGTGTTGAAATTATTACAAGGTAAAAGATGATTTTTTTACTTTATGAATTATTCAGTGAGTATGAATATATTAAGAATCATTTAATGCTTTCCATGCCTTGTAGCTGAAGGGACAGAATAAGCTGGCTGGGCAGTCACGAGGATGTGAAGGAAATGACTTAAGGAGGAAGATAAAAACTTGTGTATGATGTTAACAGTTTATATGTGATGTCTGCATTATTTCTGAGAAAATGCTGAACACTAACTAATAAAAATGTCTACAAAGCAAGTTCCAGGACCATCAGGGCTGTTACACAGTGAAACCTTGTCTTGAAAAAAAACAGCAACAAGAAAAAATGTATTACAGAATGAAATAAAATTTAGAATAGAAATTAGAAGAATTTTGCAAGTCTTAAACTGATACTTGAAAAGTAGTTGAGACATGAATAGAACCAATACCACAGTAAGTATAATGTGAAGGCAAAGAATGAGCCAGTTGTTCAAGTACATGAGTCAAATCAGGCAAAAAAAAAAAAAAGGTCTGAGTGTACAGGTTCTACAATTCAGTATGTTAAGTACTTGCATATTTATTTTTCCCTCACAATGATGCTTACTTGAGAAGTCAGAGTTAAGTAAGAAATGCATTCTTTCTATGAGTCCATTTTATTACCTACCACATCACTATCTAAAATCTTTCTTAACTTTCTTTTGATTTATTCTATGTGTCTTTTACATCATGTATCTCTATCCCATTCATTCCCCCTCCTTTCGCATATGCCTTGTACCCATGCACACCCCCCAATAAGACAGAATTTAAGAGAAGAAAGAAAAATAAAAGGGAAAAATTTTAAAAATCTCATCATGGAAGCTGCGGTGTGACACAGTGAGTCACGCAGTAAACCCCTTTGTCCATGTATCTGCACTTGCAAATGTTCATTGCAAAGAGTCATTGGTCTGGTTTGAGGCCTCTGGTTTCTACTACACTGTCGGTGCTGGGTAGTAGAGTCCTTGATAGGACTCTTCTTGGATATCCTGTTGTTGCCCTGTGTTGTGGAGATCCTGCAGCTTTGGGTCTGTGGGTCAGGTCCTTTCACATGGTCCAGCAGATCATATATGAGGTGGATGTTGGGGTGGGCCAAGTCATAAGCCTAGTTCTGGGCCTGGGCAGCTGTAGGGTTGGTCTGCCAGACAGTTCTCCCCTGTCCTCACCACCAGGGTGAGCTCTCCAGCATTGCCCCAGGTAATTTACCTCTTTCAGCAATGATTGAGGGGTAGGGCCAGTTCTCCCAGTTTCATGTTCTCAGAGTCAGCTCTCCCACACCTATACCATTAGGACTAGCTCTATTGTGTTGCCCAGGTGAGGTACAGAGGCCACTCTCCTGAGTGCTGCAGCTGGTGAGAGGTAGGGACAGCCCTCTTACTCTTATGACCCCAGGGCCAGCTTCTCCACCTGTCTCAGGTGTTGATGGGCAGGAGGTGAGGGAGGGTGTGCATCTCTCCTCCATCCACATTACCACATGTCAGATGAGTAATGGAGACAGCTCTCCTTTGCTCATAACACCGGGGCTGGGTCACACTCACCTCTGACCACTGGGTAGCTCTTCTGTGCTTCCAAAGTGAGGGCCAGGGCCCATTTCCTGAGTGCTGCAGATGGTAAAGGGAGAGCCAGCTCTCTCATTTGTTGCAGGCATTAAGGGGCAAGGGATGAGGGGGGCATCTTTCACCCTCCCACACCACCACATGACAGAAGAGTAGTGGAGACAGCTCTTCCATGCTTACAACTTTGGGGTTGGCTCACCCACACCTCCGCCAACAAGGCTGGCTCTATTGTGTTACTCAGATGAGGTGCAGAGACTGCTCTCTTGAGTGTTGCAGCTGGTGGGGGGCAGGGACAGCTCTCTCACTCTTGTGTCCTCAGGGCCAGTTCTCACACCTGCCTCAGGCATTGATAAGCGCGTGCGTGCATGTGTGCGTGTGCGTGTGCGTGTGCGTGTGCGTGTGTGTGTGTGTGTTGTGTGTGTGTGGCAGCTCTCCCCTGCCCATTCGCTAGGAAAGATGGGTGATGGGGACAGCTCTCCCTTGCTTACTACTTCAGGGCTGGCTTACCCATACCTGAGCAAACAGAGTTGGCTCCATTGTGTTGTCCAGGCAAGGTGCAGGGCTTGCTCTCCTGAGTGTTGTAGCTAGTGGGGGTCAGAGACAGATCTCCTGTTCTTATGACCACAGGGTCAGCTCTCCCATCTGCCTCAGATGTTGATGTGTGGGTGGGAGTAGGAAGGCATCGCTCTCCTGTCCATGCCACCACAAGACAGATGAATGATGGGGACAATTCTTCAGTGCTCACAGCTTTGGGGCTCACTCCCCCACATCTGCGCTAACAGGGTTGGCTCTATTGTGCTGCTCTAGGAAGGTGCAGGGCCTTCTCTCCCGAATGTTGTAGCTGGTAGAGGTCGGGGACAGCTCTCCACTCTTATGACCACAGGGCCAGCTCTCCTGCCTGCCCCAGGCATTGTTGGGTGGTAGGTGGGGGAACACTTTCTTAAAAAACTAATCACAGAGGGAATTAGTATTCCAAGAACTATAATTCACATAAGTGTTCAGAAGCAGCATTTGGTAATTAACAGGCTATCCCTAAGTATTACTTATTGAAAGTATGAGGCAGAAGTAGACCATTCACTATTCACTTTTAGATTTAAAAGAACGAACCTTTATTTTGTTCTAATTATATATGTGATGGTTTGAATGAGAATAGCCTCTATAGGCTCAAATATTTGAATGCTTAGTACCCAGTTAGTGGAACTGTTTGGGAAGGATTAGGAGGTGTGTCCTTGTGGGAGGAAATGAAGATGAGCTTTGAGGTTTCAAAAGCCTATGCCAGGCCCAGTTTCTCTCTCTCTCTCTCTCTCTCTCTCTCTCTCTCTCTCTCTCTCTCCTACCTGCAGATAGATGTAAAGCTCTCAGCTACTGCTCCAGTGCCACGCCTGTCTACTTTCCACCATGATGAATACAGACTAACCCTCTGAAACTATAAGCAATCCCCAATTACCTTCCTTTGTAAGAATTGCCTTGGTCATTGTGTCCCTTCACATCAACACAACAGTAACTAAGACAATATATAATGAACCGAGGGGGATAAGAGCCTTCTACCCCATATAAACCTCTCCCTCCTCCAGTGATCCAGCCATCATCAGTAGAGAAAAGGGTGGGAAGAAAAGTGAAGGCAACAGATAGCTGTGGTCCCCAGCAACTGAGGCCTGTGTGGGAAATCTTCCAAGAGTCAAAGCTTTCTTTTTTACAGTAGTGGTGATATTTATTTTTTATCTATATTCACTACAATGAATAATGAACATGTATTACTTCCATAATATGATATGAAGGTAATAAGTGTACTTTTGATAAAGCAAAACCAGAGAGAGAGAGAGAGAGAGAGAGAGAGAGAGAGAGAGAGAGAGACAGAGAGAGAGAGACAGAGACAGAGAGAGAGACAGAGAGACAAAGAGAGAGACAGAGAGAGACAGACAGACAGAGACACACACAGAGAGATAGAGAGACACCCAAGCACCTATAAATTGTTGGCTAACAAAATCAGGCCTTCAGTACAGTCCTGACTTTCCTGAGAATTATGAAAAAGTGTAGACACAGAAAATGAACTCTTTAGTATGACAGAAAGAAGCAGGCATTTTTTTTTTCTAAAGAGATGAAGTTCTTCCTGTCACTGAATTTAAGGAGAAATCTTGTCAGGATAGTCCCAGTCAGGGTTTCTATTGCTGTGATAAAATACTGTGACCAAAAGCAACTTGGGGAGGAGAGGATTTATTTCATTTTTGACTCATCATAGAAGCAAGTCAGTACAGGACCTGAAGGCAGGAACCTGGAGGCAGGAACTGAAGCAGAGGCCATGGAAGAGTGCTGCTTACTGGCTTATGCTCCTCAAGAATTGCTGTTTGCTTTTTTACACACTCCAGGACCTCGTTAACCAGAGATGGTGCTGCCCACAGTGGGCTGGGCTCTTCCATACCAATCATTAATCAATAAAGTAGCCCTTAGCCTTTCCCACAAGGCATTATCTTAATTGAGGGTCCCGCTTCCCAGATGACCTAGTCCATGTTAAGTTGAAAAAAAAACTACCTAGCACAGGGAGGTACTTGAATAAAGTACACTGAATGATTCAATATATATCATGAAATACATTTTTGTAGATGAATATTCTTCATATGCATTTAAATGTTATTTATTCCATTATCTTATGTGTATGGGTGTTTTGGCCTCATGCATACATGTGTGTGCATTGCCTGCAAGGTCAGAAGAGAGTGTCAGATCCTCTGGAAAGGGAGTTACAGATGATTGTGAACTGCCATATGGATGATGGGAATCAAAGTGGATCCTCTGGAAGAGCACCCAGTGCTCTTAACCACTGAGCCATCTCTACAGTCTCTCAAAAATCATTTTTAATATTAATGTATAAAAAACTAAGAGATTAGCATTGAGTCTTAATACAGTGAAGATATTTCTGTAAGAGACCAAAATGAGATCAAGGTAAGTCTCATTCTTTGGATACCAAGCAAATGTAAGTCAATTCTCTCTTATCCTCCCACTCACCTTAAAGCGTTATTTCTTAAAAAGGATATCCAAACTCACAACGTTATTTGTACAAAGTGGATGTCTTTGTGGTTTCATTTGTAATTCGTATTCCTCATGAAACAATGGAAGTTCAATTGAACTGGTTCAAGTGAGTATGCTTTTTCTTTTCTTAGCTCTCTTCACTCCTCTCTCTTCCCTGAATTTCTGTACGCTCCCTGGGATCCAAGTTCACTTCTTGTCCTTACCTTAGTAGAATCAATCTCTTTCCTTCCTTATCAAACAAAGCAAAAGTCTGGTTTGATTGGTTGTATAATTTCTAATTGTTTTTGCCAGTTGGTTACGCAATACCACACAGTCAGCCCTGAAAATATGCATACAAGTAACATTATGCAGACTGAGCAGGGTGTACATACGTATTTAGGAGTATCTGTGCATAGACATATGTGCATGTAGCAACAATGAATGAAAATAGAGCCCATGATTGAAAGTGAGCAAGGAGGGGTCTATGGAAGGGTTAAGAGGGGGGAGAAAAAAGGGGGAAATGGAGATGTAATTGTATTTTAATCTCAAAAAATAAAAGAGAGAACTTTTTAAAGGCCTTCATGCTTTCTTCTTTGTCTTAGGTTGTTTTTCTGTTGCCATGATGAATACCATTAGCAAAATCAGCTTGGGGAAGAAAGGGTTAAGAGCCGAAGCAGGAATTCAAGGCAGAAACCTAAAGGCAGGAACTGAAACAGAGACCACAGAGGAACAGTGGTTATTGGCTTGCTCAGCTTGCCCTCTATACAGCCAGGACCATCTGTGCAAGGGTGGTACCACCCCCAGTAGCTTGGCCCCTCCCACATCAGCCACTAATCAAGAAAATGTTCCATAGACACACCCACATGCCAGTGCGATAGAGGTAATTCCTCAACTGAGGTTCCCTCTTCCCATGTGACTCTGGTTTGTGTCAAGAACAAAAACTAACAAGCACACCAACCTATGACACTATCCCTTAAGAACTTCTGCTATGGAAATAATATTAAATTATATAGTTTTGAAAGACCTTTCATCTTGTCCAAAACACTCAGTCCTACACAAGACACAATTGTTATCGTATTGCTTCTGCCACAGGACACTGGGAAATTTCCAAAGTAATGAAGCAAACAAACAACTCCAATGAGTCTTGGGTACCTTTAAAAGGGAAGAGTTGAGAACGGATCTCATGAGATTATCCATCAGTACTGAAATTCTGAGGCTTGGAAATAAAAAAAACTAAAGTATAGACAGTACCTTTGAAAAGTACTTGTTCTGTACTTCAGACATTTTGACCATGATATGTGTCAGTGAAGTTCTGCTCTGGCCATGTCCATATGGAATTGTAAAGCATTTAAATGTCCATTTCTTTCTTTTGATTGTCCCTTGTTCCGGTAATGGAACCCCTAAGGTCTTTCTGAGGTCCAGAATGATAGATGTCTCTAACATGGAGATCTCAACTCTCTTAGAATTTCTTCAGTGATAATGTTTTTTACTTTTTATTTTTTGTTCTAAGGAGATGACTCTTTGTGGGATCTTTAATGATTCCTGGCCACCTAAAGGACTCAACTAAGATTAAAGCTTGCAAATTTCAGCCTTTTACTCACATAAATTTTATTAACCACCGTTAACCATTGATTATATCTTCATGATGAAGCCCTAATAAAAATCTCAAAAATGTAAGGTTTGGAGATTTTTTTGGATTGCTTAACCTGGGAATGGCTTGGAGGTTGCGGTGCCTGGAGAGGGTCTGGCAGCTCTGTTTCTTGTTCTCCTGTACCTCTCTTCCATCTGAACACCTTACTATACGCCTTGCTACGCACTAGGTGATAAATCAACAAATGTCAGCATTTCTCTGTACTGTTTTTGTTTGAGTTTTTGAGACAGGGTCTCTCAACATAGTCCTGGCTGTCCCAGAACTCACTGTGTAGACCAGGCTTGCCTTGAACTCACAGAGATCTTCCTGCCTCTGCCTCCCAAGTGCTGGGATCAAAGGTGTGCGCCACCATATCCAGCCTGTTTTCTGTATTCCTTAATCTGCCTTAGACAATTAATAGAGTTCAAAGTGAGGGGTGGGAGCCTCCAAATTGTAACCAACTGAAGTTGTGGGAAACCAGACCTTCAAATGGGGGTCATTTTTGTGGGCCTGAGATGGTAGCTTGTGGGATCTGACTCAAACGCTAGATAGAACCTGTCAGAATTGAATTGGAAGTCAATTAGTTGGCATCCACTGAGGCATTATTTGCTATAGGAGACAACCACCCCCATCCTTTTGGTGGGCAGAGTTGGACTACAGTCATACTACTGTATAATAGAACATTTTTTTCTGATCACAATTATATTGAAGAAAAACATTTTGTTTATGTTCAATAAGACATTTAAAAAAATTTCTAAATAATCAGGAGCCCCGAATGACAGAAGGAAGAAAACACATTCCTCAAAATGATTACACGATGTTCAGTTCACTTTTCTCTGCCACAGAACTTTTTTTGTTTTTTATACCAGATCTTTCATTTAGTCCTCATAAAACCCTTAGCAGGGAACTGCTGAGACAGAGAAAGAGTCCAAGGTTTAAAGACTAACAAGTGACCATAATTACAGTAAGCAGGCGATAGAACTGAGATCCAGAGGTGGGATCCTGAGGTCCACAATTATCCACTCTCCCAGTCATCATTGAAGAAGCAATGGACTTTTGCAGCACAGTTTTGTTTAGACCTCAGTAACAACCTTTTGAAAATCGGAAGACCAACTATTCAAGGAGAGTGAGTAAAAGCCTTTCTCAATTCTGTCACTTCTCTAGAAAGGTGCTTGTCTTAAATAAAAATGAATAACATTTTATTACTCTTACGCTTATAGAACGCAGATACACATTTATGTATGTGGCCATGCCTTATAAAACCAGAAGAATGTGGAATGAGAAACTGAATGTGAATCGCTTTTCTATCTCCTGCTATAATTTAATGGTTTTTTTTCCTCACAGAGATTTGCTGGTATGTTTCATTGTTTATGGAACATAGTGGGTACTTTTAATGATCACATTTTAAATTACATGACAAGAACAGCAGTCAGGCTGAAATTGTCTGTGGGCCAGGCTGATGAGGACTGGCCTTGAAGATGAGGTGGGGAACAAGGCATAAAGAACATGGGATTTGCCAGAGCTGTGGTAGAAGCTGACCCCAGGTAAGCATTGTGTGTCTGACCTGGTTTTTGATGTAATGTTTTTCTTTTGATATACCTTTGGCTGTTTGTGACAGCTTTGCCACTCTTGAAGAAAGGTGCTTGTCTTATCCATTATTTTATGGACAGTCACTCTGACTCTTCTGACAAAGTCCAGCTGTATTTTCCATTCATAGCTGGCTGTGGTTCTTGTCCTCAGAGAATTTAGAGAAATTTGTTAGAAACCCAGGACTGTAATCCAGACATTGCACTCAAGATATTATGTTAGCCTGAGGGGTCTGTCTTAGAAAGTACCACCTATATCTTTTTAGATTTATTTTATGTGTATGGGTATACCTTTGTATGAATATATGATGTGTGCACGTGTGAGTGTGCATGCATGTGTGTGTGAATGCCTGTGAAGATCAGAAAAGAGTACCAGATCCCCCTGAAGATGGAGTTACAGGCACTGTGATCCACCTAATTTGGGCACTGGGAACTCACTTGGGTCCTCTGGAAGAGCATCAAGCACTCTTTTTTGTTTTCTAGTTGTATATTTTTTACTTTTATTTTTTTATTATGAAATTTTCTATTCATTTTACACACCAACTACAGATTCCCCTTTCCTCCCTCTCCCTGCCACCCCCCCAGGTTTTCCCCCAACCCACCTCCCATTCCTACCTCCTCCAAGGCAAGGTCTCCCATGAGGAGTCAGCAGAGCCTGGTACATTCAGTTGAGGCAGGTCCAAGCCCCTCCCCCGCTGCACCAAGACTGCACAAGGGGTCCCACCATAGGCACTAGGCTCCAAAAAGCCCTTTCAGAGCATCAAGCACTTTTAATGCTTGAAGCCATCTCTCCAGTACCCACCTACAATTATCAATAATATATTTATTATAGGCATTGGGAAATGATGTGAGTAACATTGGTCTGCTTCTTCAAGGAGTTATGTGAAGAAGCCTAAACTGAGTGGTATAGTTTTTATTTATCCCAGAATATTGATAGTATGGCCCATATCTTTATGAGGTTCTTTGTTTATCTCTTCATAGTTTTCTGTAATGGAAAGGTAGTTCCTCTTCTTATTGTTTACCAATATCATATTCTTTTTTGGTAGAAAGTTGAGAGAGGAAAGGAGTTAAATATGAATTTTCAAGACACTCTTGAGCTTTAACTGCACACAATTTACACTTGTGATCACCTTGGCCTTCATTAGATTGTGTGATGTGTTTTTTTTTATGACATAAAGGATTACACAGACAATGAGTATAGCCTGCCTTCTGAATGATCACCTCAATGCCTCTGCGTCAAAGAAAACTTGGGCCTTGGCACCAGATAGATCCAGGCTTCAATCTCCATTTTAGCAGTTACTAGATTTAGAGAGGGTATTGTCATCTCATGCCTCATTTTACCCTTCTGCAAAATGTAGATAGTGGTGGTTTCCTTGGATGCATGGACTGAATTCTATAAACAGAGAGACAATATCTGCACCCCACTGGCATCTACTGAAGGGTGGCTGGGCTGGATCCTAAAGCACACAGAGGAAACTTTCTCTGACTTTTGTTTTTTACCTGCTTTTTTTTGTAGTGTTAAAACAGGAACACCTCACTGACTGCCTTTGCTGTTACCATGGTGATCCAGGTTCATTTTAGAAGGAGTGACAGGACAGATTGGTCTGAAGAATTGTGAAATCTCACACTCTAAAAATAAGGACTAGGAAGTCACAGTGGCACTGACAACGGAGGATGGGTAGAACTTCTGCCACCTCTCAGCAACACAGAATCAGAAAACCCACCATGAGCCCGGCATGCTGCCCAAGTATGGGTCTCCAGGTTTATCAACAACAGTTGTGTGGGTGATAAGTCATAAGAGTGCTACCAACTGTGACATTTCTTTCTCTTTGGATTCTTTTTATGCTTCGTGTCTTCCCTCCTGTTCTGTGCCTTTCTACCGTCAGACATCTGTTCCTAGGCTATTCTTTCTTACCAGATAGACACAGAAATAATTTAATGGGCATTAAGCACAAGGATTCCTATAACATTATTTAAGAAAATTTCAAATCGTAGGCTGTATTCATTATCCAGCTTCAATAGGTCTCAATTCCTGGCTAACATATACCCCTATCACTAACTGCAGGGAGAGCCTCCAGCAGCCCAAGGTATGCAAAAAAATCCACGAATGCGGTGAGGGCTAGACTTTCTATGAGGGGTAAATAAGGAAGCACACACTTTCTGATGGTAACTTTCTCTTTTACTTCATCTTAAAAAATCTCTTTCTGGGGTTGTAAGAGCAAGGGGGAGGGGTCAGAATCATGATGGGAAAAAACTCAGACCCAAGCTGACCCAAGTTAATGGGAGCTCATGGACTCTGGACTGACAGCTGGGGAGCCTGCATGGGACTGAATTAGGCCCTCTGAATGTGGGTAAAAGTTGCGTGGCTTGATGTGCTTGTGGGTCCCCTGGCAATGTGACCAGGACTTATCCTGGGTATGTGAACTGGCTTTTTAGACCCCATTCCCTATGGTGTGATGTCTTACTCAGCCTTGATGCAGGGAGAGGGGCTAGGTCTGTCCTCAACATTGCATGGCAGCCTGTGTTGACTACCCAAGGGAGGCCTTACCCTCTATGAGGAGGGGATGGAGGTAAGATGGGGATAGGTGAGGGGGAGTGAGGGAAGAGGAGGGAGAGGGAACAGGGGTTAGTATGTAAAAGGAAAGAAAAATTTTTAATAAAAAATTATATAAAAAACTTTCTGAAAATCTGTCTCCACACAGCTACATTCTTTCCATAAAGCTACATATCTCTCTTTACATAATGCATCTCTCTCCTACAAAGCCACACATCTCTACACACAGTTATGTCTCTTTCTTCTACATCTCCACATCTTTCTTCTACACACATTTCTTCTCTCTACTTTGCTACATTCCTTCACACACTACTACATCATTCACTCACTCTTTACTCACTCACTTTCTCATTCACTCACTCACTCTCCTCTACACACACATTTCTGCCCTACATACACATCTCTGTCTCCACAGCAAAAACTCTGGACAAATATGAGTTACATTTTCAGGGTCACAAAGCATTTCTTGAGTAAATAATAAGAGACAGAGCCATTCTGACACGCATAAGGAATCACACAATTTATCTCAGGTTTGGGAGGTCGAGCTGACTGGGCATGGTGAGTAAAGCAGGCATGTAGCTCTGAGTGGTTAGCTGTTATGTGATATTTTGTTTGTGTTCTGACAAATAAAGCTTGCCTGGAGATCAGAGGTCATAGCTAGTCACTAGTTAACCATAGAGGCCAGACAGAGAGTGACATTGAAATTCAGGACTTAAACAATAAACAGTTAGTTGGCTGAACCTTGAGGTTAGGAGTACATGCAGAAAGTCAATTGCTGCAGGGAGCTTATGTCTTAATGTTATCTGCCAGGCTTTGGTTCAACAAACAGACACCTGGGAACTTGCCCTTGTACAATTTGTCTCCAGGGGCAACTATTATACTTTGGACTTGCTCTGAGGTCTTAGCTAAATGTGTGAAAAGCTGTCTTTGTAACTGAGAATACAGTTATTTTCCAATGTCAGTATGAGTATGAAAAATATCCTAGTATTATTTTTAGTCATCAGAATTATACAGATTAAAAAGAAATCATCTTCCTGATCATCCACAGCTATTATGAATGCCCAAAGATGGAATATTTTTATGAGATAAACATACAAGCAGTGGGAAAATACCCATAGCTGCTTTTAGGGAAGAAATGTAGTAGTACATGAAAACATTATAGACAGAGCAACCAGTCCAGAGTCTGTGGTCTGTAAACCTTGCTTAACGAGGTTCCTCCATCAGAGGGTTATTCCTCTGGTAGTCAACACCTGAATTATCAGTTGCCGTTTGTTGCATATTATTAATGGCCACCAGCATATCCCCATTTAATTTTACGTTGTTTATATTTCTTTTTTAAAAAAATTATTCTCTGAGAAATTCATACATCTATATGATTCATTTTCATCATCCATATCCATTGCTTTCTCTTCTCTTCCTCCTACTCCCCCTGTACCAGTCCCTTCCTATTTCTTTATCTTCTTTTGTGACCTGCTGCATTTCATCAGGGTTGTTGCATGAGCATGAGTTCAGGATTATTTACCAGTGCATATGCAAGTTACCAGAGATGTGCCTCTAAAAAATATTACTCCTTCCCCAGCAATAATTAACTTACAATGGCTCCTCAGGGAGGGGTAGGGTCTTAAGAGCCCCCTATCCATGATGGAGTATTAATGGGTCTAATATTGTGCAGATTTTGTGCAGGTAACTAAAGCTACTGTGATTTCATGATGCAAAAGCCATACCATGTCCAGGAGATAATGTTTCCCTCCCTTTTGTCTTCCAGCTCTTACATTCTCTCTGTTCCATCTTCTGTCATGCTCTGTGAGCCTCTGAAAAGGTGATAGAGTTGTGTTACATAGGGCTAAGCACTCACCAGTCACTTATTCTTGACATTTGGATAGTTGTGAGTCTGCTGCGAGTCAACTGTTGACAAATGCAAGTCAAAGCTCCTCACAGCAAGGGAGAGAACAGCACAATTTGTAGGCATAAATATAAATATTTAGATGACAGTTTGACACCCTATCTCTTCAGCAAAACAACAGGAGCCTATCTCCTCACCCCTCAGGAATTATGACCTTCCAACCTGGGATGGAAGGTTTACAGTTCCAGGCATGAATTCTCTCTTAGAAATGACCCTAAATTCCAACCAGGAAGAAGTTGGTTACCCCCATAAAGGTCTTGTCAGTATTATATCAGTGGGCACATATGCCTGGCAGGTCAATACTGTAGTGCACAGGGTTCACAGCTGGGCAAGATCTTTGATGACTTTCCTCTGCCATCAGCCTGCTCAGCACCCGGCACCATGAAAGCTCACTTCCAAAAGCTAGATTTATCTGTGCCCTGCAAACAAATATGTTGTGTCTTCAGCAGTGGCATCTTAGTATTCAGTTCAGCAGTAGTCTATTTGGGATGCTTCTGGGATTTCCCTGGCCAACAATGTACAGGGAAGTATCCTACACCAGGCACCAAAATTTTCATTTGCAAGCTCATGGCTTCTGGGAACCACATTATCTATCCATGCAGGGTACCTCCACTCATATATTTTACAAGTTATATTTTTAATTAGCTTATACAGTAGGCTTTCATATGGCATTTT